>PVJX010029358.1:0-23004 GCA_004027295.1 Dolichotis patagonum
GCCAGGCAGATGCCATGCCACTGAGCTATATCCCCAGCCCCCAACTTGCATTTGGAATTAAGTTGAAACATAAATTTTGGAGAGGACACAAATATTCAAAAACAAGGAACTGGTCCATTTTATCCTAGTTGTTGACCTTACATGTTGAGCTGTTTATGTAGTCTTCTCTGATTAACCTTTGGAGTCTATAGTAATAGCCCCTCTTGTGTTCCTACTGCTGACAGCTGGTGTTTCCTCTCTTCCCTTCCTCTGTCTTTTTGTTACTATAGTTGGAGGTTTATCAGTTTTATTGATCATTTAAAATAATCAACTTTTGGTTCCTGGTACAAAAACAAAACAACCACAACAATAAAAAAAACTTGGGCTAGAGATACAAACAAGGCCCCAGGTTTAATCCCCATCACAGAAGAAAAAGCAACTTTGGGGTTCACTGATTCTTTTTTATTAAAATATGTTTATTTATTGTTTGGTACTGGGAATCGAACTCAGGACCTTATGCTTGTCAAGCAGGCTCTGTGCTGCTGAGCTAAGTGGGGTTCACTGATTCTTTAAAATTGTTTTTAAAGAACATGATGGTGTGGCCCTGAAGCAAGGCCAGCAGATTGCTGTAGCTGCTGGTTTCAAACAGGAGCCTAAAGAGAATTCTTTCTGTGGTCTGTTGGCCATTTCAGAACTTTGAAAATGGAATGGTCAATTCATCAGAAAGAAATAGCAGGTGAGTATGGTGGACTTTGGGGGGCCTGCAGGGGAGAGACCCTGGCGCATCGGGACCTGCACCCTGAGGTTGACTTGGGGTGCCAGGAGAACAAGGAGCTCCTTCCTGCTCTGAGGGGCAGCTGTGAGTGTGCCGACTTTTGGTGGCCCGAAGGAGAAAGACCCTGGCACATGGGGACCTGCACCCTGCGGTTGACTTGGGGTGCGGGGAGCACAAGGAGCTCCTCCCCTCTCTGGGAGGTGGCTGTGATCCTGCTGGTGTGTGGGCTGAGAATCAGACATCTCATGTTGTCCTGTCCCCCTTCCTGTGTCCCCCTCCCTCCCCCCTGCTTAGCAAGTGGGAGCCAGTGAACTACATACATTGTGAAAAGATTGGCTATGTTATTTAGTATGAGCTCCCCATATGCAAAGATAAAGACAACCATTTGGAAGAAAACAAGAGACAATATGACAGATAGTGAAGATCTCTGTTGTCTAGCTTTAAAATTTATGCTTTCTTATAGCCCATTCTGTTCTGTTTTGTTGTGTTTAATGTTACTCCCTTTTAAAATTAAAAAAAAAAAAAAAGAACAGGATGGTGTTAGGTCTGTAATCCCAGCACCTGGGAGGATCACTGCAAGTTTCAGGCCAGTCTTGGTCATCCAGTGAGTTTTAAGGTCAGCTTGAAGTACATAGCGAGACCATGCCTCCAAAAAAATTCCTAAATAAATAGCTTTTCTGTTCTCAATTCATTAATTTTTGCTTTTTTCTTTCTTCTTTCTTTAGGCTTCTTATTCCCCTTAACTTCTCAAGGTGGCAGGATAGATTACTAACCTAATATAAGGATTTGAGCCTATGAATTTCCCCCTTAACCCTACTTTAGTTGCATCCTACACACTGCAATGTCCTGTATTTTCTTTCTTTTTTTTTTTTTTTTTTTGGTACCGAGGATTGAACTCATGAACTCACGCTTACCAGGCAGGTGCTTATGCCGCTGAGCTAAATCCCCAGCCCTGTATTTTCATTTTTGTTAAGTTTACACTACTGTTTTCTAACTTCTCTTGAAATAATCTCTTTGAATCATGGCTGTTTAGAAGTGTGTAATTTAGATTTCAATGTTCAGGGATTTCTCCGGTGTTTAAGGATTTCTGTTACTAATTTTTAGCTCAGTTCTATTATGGTCACAGGCCAAGCATATAGCTCAGTGTCACAAGCACCTGCTTGGAAGCGCAAGGTCCTGAGTTTGATTCCAGGTACCCCCCCAAAAAAACCAAAAAATAAAAACAAAGCAAACAAACAATTCTGTTATGGTCATAAAATATACATACTCTATAATTTTAGTTGTTAGAGTTTTGTTATTGTCGTTGACTTCTTTTATGACTCAGGACATAGTTGATCTTGCTAAATGTTCTATATAGTTGGAAAAAAGTATATTCTGTTGCATGGGAGTGTTTTATAAATGTCAATTAGAGCTTGTCAGTGACAGCTTTATATACTTGCTAATGTATTACTTGCTGATTACTGGGAAATGAGTTCTGAATTTTTCCTTTTTCTTTTTTTGGCTTTTTGAGACAGGGTTTGCATTCAAGCTGATCCTGGGCTTACTTTGTATTGGTCGCAAGCTTGCAACAATCCTCCTGCCTCAGCCTCCCAAGTGCTGGGATTACAGGTGTGCACCATTGTGCCCAGCAACTACTCTTTTTTGGTACTGGGGATCAAACTCACAACCTTGCACTTGCCAGGCAGGCACTTATGCCACTGAGCTGTATTGCCAGCTAATGTTTTCAACTGTTTCCATCAGTTTTTTGCTTCACATGTCTTGAAATTCTGTACTTAAATACACAGACATTTGAAATTGTCTTCTTGGAGGACTGAAACAGCATTTGGAAATGTGTGTCCCCTTCTTTTTTTCCCCCTATAATGCCCCTTTTTAACCTTGGTAATTTTCTTTGCTCTAAAGTTTACTTTTGCTGGGCATAGTGGGTCATGCCTGTAATCCCAGCCCTTTCGAGGCTGAAGCAGAAAGATCACTACCAGTTCAAGTATGGCCTGAACGTCACAGAGAAACCCTGTCTCAAAAAATAATAAAATTTACTTATTATGATACAGGTATAGTGGCTTTCTTTCAATCAGTGTCTGCAAGGTATAATCTTTTTTCCTATTTATTTATTGACCTGGGCTAGGGATATAGCTCAGTGGCACAGCAACTGCCTAGAAGTGCAAGGTCATGAGTTTGATTCCTGGTAAAACAAACAAACAAACAAAAGACTTAGTGACTTTTTGAGACAGGGTCTTGCTAGGTAGTTCAGGCCATCTTTGAACTCATGATGTAGCCAAGGCTGGCCTCAAACTAGCAGTAATCCTCCTGCCTCAGCCTCCTGAGTGCTGGGATTATAGGCATGTACCACCACATCCAGCTTCCAATTTTTTTTTTTTTTTTTTTGGTACTGGGGATTGAACTCATGACCTCATGCTTGCCAGGCAGGCGCTTAAGCCACTGAGCTAAATCCCCAGCCCTTCCAATCTTTTACTTTTAGCTATTTGTGTTTTTTTGAAGATATCTTTACTTGATTTTTTTTAAAAAAAAATTCAGATTGATAATCTCTGTTTTAATTTTTTTTTTTTAACCAGGAATCAAACTCAGGGCCTTGCACTTGCCAGGCAGGCACTATGCTGCTGAGCTATATTCCCTGCCCTTATTTTAGGCCACTTACATTTAATAGTGTAGCAGAAAATGCACCCCCCCCCAGTATACTTTAGTTTGTTAGTTGCCCAGGTAACAGTTTCAGTTACAGTTCCTGTTACTTCTGTTTCTTAGAAATGGCTGGTCACTGTTATACATAGCCAGTTACTATGATCATATTGTAAGAACCAATCAAAGACAGCTGAGTCATGGCATTCCACCCCCCCCAAAAGACAACCAAGTACTCTGCCTCTGTATTTCCCTCTTGCAGACCCCATAAAAATCCCCTTCCCTGAGTCTTTGAAGCCTGACATTTTGAGGAACAATTGATTCTGTGTCAGTGCCCATTTGACATTAAATAAACCTGCCTCCAAATCCTGGGTGTGGTTTTGGTGTTTCTGTTGTCATTATAATAGAGCTATTCATATGTTCTGTGTTTATTTCTATCATCTTATTATTTGTTTTGTTTGTTCCCTGTGTATTTAATTTTTCCACTTTCCAGACTTGTCTAGGTTTGTCTGAATATTACTGAGTATTCCACTTTAATTTAGCCATTGATTTTTTTTCACTAAATTTCTTTGTATAGAATTTTTTCCTTTTTTGTGAGTGCCCCAGGCAGGATCTGGCCACCTTATCTTAGAGTCAGGGGTATGTTTTGCTTTCTAGGTTCAATGTCAGTTGCAATGCTCAACTATGATGTAGAGTACAAAACCAACCATATGCAACATGTAATGAATGAGTTGTAACTGCATTCCTATACAATTTTATTTACAAAAGCAGGCAGTCATGTTTGTTGTGGTGGGCCAGGCCTATAAGCCTAGCTCTTCATGAGGCTGAGGTGGGAAGGCCATGGGTGAAGAGTCTTGCCTGGGCAACATCCACAGATCTTGTCTCAAAAGAGAAAGGGGCAGGGGAAGAAATGTGGTGGATAGGATTCAGCCTTATGTCTTTCTGACCCCTATGCTAGGGTTTAAAAAATACAGACTTTTCATGGTCTACTCAAAAGTAGTTTTAGCACTTCAAGTGAAATAGATATTTTACCAACACATAGGTTCCTTTATCTTCTCTTCTTATATTGTAGTTGTCATATATATATAACTGCAAATAGCAAATACCAAATGTTGAATACTAAAACTGCCTAGTTCAGGGATAGATATACAAATACATGTTGTTGTTTTGCTGTTTTTGTCTTTTGTTTTGAGGCAAGATCATTATGTTTCACTGTGTAACTCAGGCTGGCTCAAACTTAAGATTGTCCCATCTCCACCTCCCAAGTGCTGGGGGTTATAGGCATGTGCCACTACACACAGCTCAAAGGTACAAGCAGATCAGAAATTCTATCTTGAAGAGACAAACATCAAATTTATAATTTCTATTTTCGAGTCACAAATGTTTTTTGTTGTTTATATGGGTGAATGGGTTTCAATTTGGCAGATTTGTATGTGCCCATAACACATCTGCTCTTTTTCACCCCCAACCCCCGACCTAGGTTCTTTTTTTTTTTTGGTACTGGGGATTGAACTCACAACTTCATGCTTGCCAGGCAGGCTCTTAAACTGCTGAGCTAAATCCCCATCCCTCCCCGACCTAGGTTCATATCTGGGGGTTCATGTGTACACTTCATTCATGTGTGTCCCCCCAGTGCCCACCCTTAGACCTTTGTCCCTTCCTCTTTTGCCTTCTGTTGGTCTAGTAATAGCCTCCCTTCTACTTTCTTGTCATCTCTTCTGGTGTCCACACTGGGTAACGTTATATTTGTCTTTCTGAGTGACTTTTCGCCCACTCTAGCGCTCCCCAGATCCATCCATTTTCTTGCCAAGGGCAGAAGTTTTCCTTTCCCTGTGGCTGAGTAATAATATTCCATTGTGTAGATTATATGCCAGTCTTCCTACTCAGTCATCTACTGATGGACATCAACGATGTGTGTTTTTGCTACTGTGAATTGTATACACTGAACATGGGTATGTAGGTACCCACAGTACAGCGATTTCAATACTTCAGGCATATACCTGAAGTGGTACGGCTAGAGCAGGTGGTGGCTCTATTTTTAGTTTATTGACACTTCCACACTGATTTCCATAGTGACTGTACAAATTTACATTCCTACCAGCAATAAAGATGATCCCTATCCCTTGGTGATAGCCATTCTGAGTAGGGTGAGGTAGAATCTCAGTGTATGAATGTTACTATTTTTTTTTTTCTTTTTGGTACTGGGAATCATACTCAGGACCTTGTGCTTGCCAGGCAGGCACTTGTGCCACTGAGCTATATCCCCGGTGGAATCTCAATGTACTTAAAATTTTTTTCAGTGTTGTTTACCTTTTTTTTTTAAAGACACAATCTCACTACGTAGCCCAGGTTGCCCTTGAACTCACTATATAGCCCAGGATGGCCTCAAACTCCTGCCAATCTTCTTGTCTCGGCCTCCCAAACGCTGTGATCACAGGTGTGGGACATTACTGGCTAAGATGTAGGTTTTTTTGTTTTGTTTTGAGACAGGGTCTTCCAGTATAGTGCAAGATGGTCTTAAACTGACTTATGCAGCCCAAGTTCGTCTCAACTAACAGTGATTCTTCTACCACAGCCTTCTGACTGCTGGGATTACAGGTGTGTGCCACCACCCTGCCACCCACTCTTTTTAAACAGGTGAGGGCTTTGGCATGATAGGTTAAGTACTCTATGGCTGGCTACTGAATGCTTTTTTGTTGTTGCAGATGTTGTTTGGTGGTGTTGGCTGCACTGGGGATTAAGCCCCAGGCCCTTTACAATGAGCTATATCCCCCAGTCCTTTTCATTTTTTTATTTTGAAATAGTTCTCGGTAAGTCACTAAATTGTCTAGATTGCTTCAATTTGGGATCCTCCTGCATCAGATTACAGGCCTATTATTATAGACAGCACAACTGGGGCAGATGTATCACTCCATGTCATTTACCAGACCAGGCAATGCCCCAGAGCCAACCTCCAACCACTGTCCTAAGGCCCATACCAAAGGCAGAGATAAGACACAGCATGCCAGATTCTCTTGCATGACCTATACTAACCTTCCTTCCCTAGAGCTCATTGAAGGCTCTCATGCATATGGACAGCATCTCATACATTTAATTATAGCAGAGTGAATCATGGGAAAGGACCTTTGAGGGAGACACAGCTGATAGAACTCTGCACCTTGTCAACCATGCCCCAGAAGACCCAATAGGAGGATCTCATGCTCTCAAGCACTTGTGCAATTTCCTTTTTTCCAGTCTAAACCCACCTCCACACTCTACACTCTGAGTGTAGCTTAGTGTTCTCCCTCCTCCCTTTGTTACCAGACATTGAACTCAGGATCTTGTACTTGCTAGGCAGTTAATGTGCTACTGAGCTGTATCCCCAATCCACTCTGAGTGTATGTGTGCTTGATTAAAACTTCACTTTATCCTTACCTTTGTGCATGAGAACTAGAAACCTAGTCCCAGACCCTATCATCCATGTAACACTTTCACAATACACACAGAATAGTGTTTGACTGTGGTGTGCAAATAATACATACCAACTTTCATTATTATAAATGTTTGTTTTGTTTTTTGAGACAGGATCTTACTCTGTAGTCCAGGCTGGCCTTGAACTTGTGGTGATACTCCTGCCTCAGCCTCCCAAGTACTGGGATTACAGGGATGCGTCACCATGCCTGGCTTCAGTTTTCATTATTATCAGCAATTACCATAGAAAAAAGCAAAAAGACAAAATCACCCCCAAATCACCTAAAACTCCAATACTGAGAAAATTTTCTACTAACAGCATGGTTTATATTTATTCCAGATTTTTCAGTCAAGACACAGGTACTGATTGAATAAAAAATGAGCAGCAAGCATAGGATTTGTAGCCCTTACCAGCAAGGATACTGGGGCATGGCAGGACATCACAGGATGAAGGCATTCTACCTCCTGATATACAAGGCCCCCCACTTTACCAGACTAACTCCTAGCTGGGTAGCTGGCTCCAGCTTACAGGTCGCATCCTCAGAGGGCTTCTTTAAGCCAGGGCAAGAGGTAGGTCCTCCTGCCAAATACTTTTAGCT
The DNA here is from genome assembly GCA_004027295.1 of Dolichotis patagonum. Taxonomy (NCBI): domain Eukaryota; kingdom Metazoa; phylum Chordata; class Mammalia; order Rodentia; family Caviidae; genus Dolichotis; species Dolichotis patagonum. Next base: position 7,435 of record PVJX010029358.1, read on the forward strand.
TGCTCAATATCCCCCACTCTCCTCTCCTGGGGATGGAACTCGGGGCGCTCTGCCAGTTATAGCCCTTTTGAGACAGTCTTGCTAAACTGCCCAGGCTGGTCTCGAACTTGGGAATCCTAGCTCAGCCTCCTGAGTTGCTAGTATTACAGGTGTGCACCTCCATGCCCAGCTTAACCAGTACTTTTATACTTACTTTTTTTTTTTTTTTGAAACAGGGTCTCACTATGCAGTTCAGGCTGGCCTTGAGCTTACTTTGTAGCCCAGGCTGGTCTTGAACTTGCAACGATTCCCATGCCTCAGCCTCCTGAGTGCTGGGAGATTTGTTTTCTTTTGAGATAGGGTCTCATTATGTAATTTAGGGCTGCCTCAAACTCAAGGTGATCCTCCAGCCTCAGCATCCCCAGTGCTGAGACTGCAGGTGTGTGCCACTGTTAGGGCTTATATCTAGATGGCCCCAAACCCTTATGTGCTCATAGGTGTGGCTTTTGGGAGGGGACTGGATTGTGGGTGATACTAGATTAGATCACTTGATAGGTTTATAGCTGGGTGTGATTGGGTGTGATATTAGGAGGTAAAGCATGATGGGAGGAGGTGGTCAGTGTAGGCATGGCCTGGAGAGAGACAGATATAAAATCCCTCCTGGTTTGAGTGCTGCTTGCTTCTCACTGCCATGCCACCCTCCCTTGGAGGGAGCCAGCCTACTATGGACTGAACTTCTACAAGCTGTGAGGCAAAAATAAATCTCTCCTTAACAAACATCTCTCCTCCTTTAACTTGTGGGTATCAAGGTATTTTGTCCCAGCAACAAGAAAGAGAGCCACCATGCCCAGCTAGAAACTGAGATATGTTTTAAGGGTTGTGGTGCTGGCGATTGAATTAACTTTGGTGTATGAACTCTGAGCTCTCATGAAGGCAACTTCTCTTCCTCTTACCCACGCTGTTGTAGTGCCTGGCCCCAACATCACCTAAGACATTCTCTACAGGAGGGATTAGCACACATAAATGTGTAAGTGGTGAGAAGATTGTTAGGATGATTCTCCTGAGCTCTGTGTGGTGGGGCACTGCAGGAGAGTTCATGTTGGAGACCAGCCTGAGCAACTTGGCAAGACCTGGTCTCAAAATAAAAAGGGATGGGGACCTAGAAAGTAGAAAGGGGCTGGGAAGAGCAGAGGTCAGGAGTGGGGGAGACAGCAGAAATAGAAAAGAAAAAAGTCAAATCAGCCAGTCAGTCTTGGTATCTGGGCTTCATTACACATGGAACCCTAATTGTCAGATTGCAGGGTCAAAAACTGAGCACGGCTGGGCGTGGTGGCACATGGTTGTAATCCCAACACTTGGGTGACTGAGGCAGGGGGAGGACCATGTCGAGTTCCAGGCCAGCCTGAATTACTGTATATAGCAGGCTGTCTCAAAAAACAAACAAAAAATAGGTGTGGTGATATTTGCCTATAATCCTAGCTCTTTGGAAACTGAGGCAGGACGATCACTGCAAGTTTGAGGCCAGCCTGGACTACATGAGCTCAAAAGTTAGCCTGGATTACATAGCAACATAGCAAGACCCTGTCTCAAAAAACCAAACCAAAACAAAAAACATTGACCTCTACTTTCCACAGTTTACTACCCTTTCCTCATGCCTTGACAGCCAGGGGTTCTTGCTTGATGAATCAGAAACGAATTGCACCTGTGTGAGCCTGGGGACATGCGTGGGGCCTCCTCCCTCCCAGCCCAGGCTTTTACTCTGGAGCCTTTTTTTTTTTTGAGGCAGGGTTCTCACTATGTAGTTCAGGCTGGCCTTGAATTTACTATGTAGCGTAGGCTGCTCTTAAACTTGAGGCCATCCTCCTGCCTCAGCCTCTCACGTGCTGTGGTTATAGGCATGCAGCACCACGCCCGACTTGGAGTGATTCTTTCACTGACCCCGGAACTAGAGTGGGCTGGAAAATCCTGGGGCCATTAACTGGAAGCAGCTTCTGGAAAAGGACATTCTAAGTTGCAAAGAAAAATTGGGCCATAGAGTTGGGGACATACTGAGAACACTGGGACTACTCCCTTCTACATTTAGGAATGTCGGGGAAGAGGGAGTTTGTTAGATGTAACAGGTTCAACAAGCTTGTCTAGGCCAAAGTAAAACACCAAGGGTGTCAACTGCTGCAGTGGGGCTGATTAAAACCATTAAGTCTCCCTGGTCTTCAAGACAATAAACTAGTCCCACCCACTTTTAGCGGACCCTTACACCCAAGCTTCTGACTCCAGGGCTCACACTGCACAGCAATCCTGGCTCTTGGCTGGGTGACTAATCCTCCTGCACATTTCTTGGGAGTTCTGAGACTGAGGGCAGGAGTCCAACAACTCCGTGTGCACATGTGTGTTTGCACGTGTACGTGTGGTGCTGGGGGTGCAGCACCACAGGGCCTCGGATGTGCCAGGCAAGCGCTCTACCACTGAGCTACAGTCCCAGCCCTCTGTATGGATTTAATGTGAAAAATCAAAATTCCTCTCTGAGGAAATAGAGCAGGGATAGTGCCAGCTGTTGGCATGTCCAGTGCCAATCACACATCAGTGCTCAGTAACTGTCCTTTCCTTTGGATCACACAGTGCAATAAGGAGTGTCTGTCCACAGAGTCAGGATCGAGGCCTCAGACTCTGCCAACAGTATCTGCATTTCTTCACCTGCCAGCCTTGTGCTTTGGAATGGTCTGGGATGAGTCATCTTTCCATCCACATACAAAATACTCAGTGTCAGGTATGTCTGTAGATAGATTTATAGATTTATTTGTGTCATGTTATATATAGATATATGTATATACCTTTTTCTTTTTCTTAAATACAATCTATATTCCCTTCCCCTCCACCAAATGCACAAGAGGGTATAAATCCTTCCAGGGTCAACTATGAGATTCCCAAGACGGTCAGAGCCAAGAACCAACTGTCAACACCCTAAGAAACAGCTGTCCTTCTTGGCTCTGGGGTCCTGAGGCAGCAGCATTCTCAGGACTCAAGGGGAGGAAACAGGAAACAACTGTAGTGTGATGGAATTCTGGGGTCAAAGTACCCAGTGACCCCAACAAAGGCAGACTGGTTCCCAGGATACTCAGGGTGGGAATAAAGGTGCTGCCCAAGAGGCATGGGTAGGGAGCAGGAACTGAGGGTGAGGCATGCAGGGATGGGGGCAGGAGGATACCTATGGGTTATGCTAGAGACACTGGAACCCCCATCAGAACTGCATACCTACCAAGTGACAGAAGTCATGGAGAAGGACAGAGGCTGAGCTCTTAGAAGACAGCAGGGAGATGGGGCAATGGGACACAGAAGAAAATAACATGAAACAAAAAGTACCAACAAAAATGACCTGTACTAGATGGCTCCCTAGCAAGGCTATGACCTATGCTTGCAGGTGGAGAAGGTGGAAGGTCATGAACTAGTGTCAGCTGGCCAGGGGCACAGGAAGGCTCTGAGGACTCCTAATGAGGCAGGCGGCTGGGACTCCACATCTCCAGGGAAGGAACAACAGTCCCTTCAGTTTGACTTGGACCAGATTTTGGCACTCCCTCGGAGCCTGGCAAAGGGGTAGATCAGGGAGAGAGAGAAGATGCAGGGGATCCCCTACCCCCTGGAGGTTCCCCAACTTGCTACTCCACCAAAGGACTAAAGGGAGTGGAGCAGCAAGGTCACTGCAGTAAAAGCAGGGTATCTCGAAGCTCACCCCTTGCCCTTCGAGGCTTTCTTGCTGGGCTGGCGCTGGTTGGTGCCAGAAGCAGGTTCCCTCAGCTCAGTCAGGTGTTGCTCAGGGTCCTGAGACGTGGCTGCAGCTGCCGCTGCCGTGGTGACTTTAATAGTTTTTTTAAGGTTGGCAACCTGCCAGGAGGAAGGGACCGGGAGATGCTGGGGAAGCTCGTCAGTGCCCGTCCCTCTTGTCTGCTTGCTACAGCCATGTCCAAAACCCTCTGCACAGGACACGTGCCAGCACGGGGCTCACCTCACTCTCTATCTGCTGCTTCAGGCCCAGCTGCTGCTCCTTGTGCTGGTTGGCACGGCTCACTTGCTCCTCAATGCCTGATAGCACAACTTCACAGCCTACGCACCTGCAAGGGCAGTGCAAGAGGGCTTGGAGCAGACCTGCAGAAAACAGACTCAAAGAGAACCTTTGTACCTGGTGAGCCACTGTCTGAGATGGAACCTCACAGGTAGGTGTGTGTGTGTGCACGCACGTCTGGAAACCAGCCACAACCATTCCCCAGTGGTGAGGTGGATCCAAAGGGGAAGGCAGGAGAGGAAGTGCCTGGGGTGACAGTCCAAGACAGGAGCACAAAGTGGAAACAAAATAGGGTAGGAGACACTGGAGAGGACAAGCAGTGAACTATGACTAAAGAGTCAATGAGGGCTGTGGATGTGGCACATGGCCCTGTGTTCAATCCCTATGCTGCAACAAAACAAAACATAACAAAGTAAGACAGGGATACAAAGAAAACGAATAGAAAGAGCCATGCAGCTAACGGACAATGGTATTACAAACTAAGGGAACTGAGTCTAGCCTATGACAGATGACCAACCTCCCAGTGAAGATCCCTTAAAGAAAGCTGGGTGTGGTGCTACATGCTTATAATCCCAGCACTCAGCAGACTGAGGCAGGAGGATCATGATGAGTTCCAGGCCAGCCTGGGATAATAATGAGTTCATGGCTAGCCTGAACTATATATGGTGATACCCTGTCTCAAAACACCAAAAGGGCCAGGGATTTAGCTCAGTGGCACAGCACCTGCATGGCAAGTGTGAGGTCCTGAGTTCAATTTCCGGTACTGTGCCCCCCTCCCCTCAAAAACCCACAAAACTAAAAGAAAACCAGAAGAAAAAAAATTCCTTGAGCACCCCCTCCCCCTCTTTACTTCCCAAATTACTGCTTCCAGGGTGCTGCCCCCCACCCAAGGTCCTTCTAGGAAGGAGCTCACTTCCACCTTCCCCTGGGGCTCTACCGCTAGGCTGAGCCAGTCTCTGACCCAGAAGCACCACACCCTGTGTGGGGGAGGGGGCAGGCTCAAGACCTAGGCCTCACCACTCCTGCAGGGTGCGTGCAATGGCGCTGAGGTCCTGGCGCTGGATGTCCCGGCCGATGCTGTAGTCAACTTCGAGCCGCTGATTGCGCTGGTCCAGGGAGCCTCGAAGCACATCTGCATATACAGCCTCGATGACAAGATCTTCTAGCTGCCGCACGTTGCGCAGGGCCAGGGCTTCCAGCAGCACTGCATAGGGGATGCACTGGGGCAGGGAGTGAGGCTGGGGTTTGTGGCGTTCTGCAGCTTTGAAGGGCTTCCCCAAATCGCTCTCCCTCCCTACTCCCTTGCCCAGGCCCACAGGCTACCTCTCCTGGTCCCAAACCCTTTCCTCTGAGGCTGGTCTAAGGCAAAATAAAGAAAAGTACCCCACCTCAGAAACAACACCATGAGAAGGAACTAATAAAATACAAGGCTGATCCTCTCCCCCACCAATACACCCTGCTAACCCACATCCCTTGGCCACAATCGGCCCCACAGACGGGGAAGGTCGGGAGGTGCCATCTACACCCCACGTCCTTTCATCCTGGCACTCCTGGTGACGCAGTCATAACAGACAATGGCCTGATTTCAGTAAAATCATGAAAATGACTCAACAGCCCCATAACAGGATGAGGGTGGGAGTCTGGGGACAGAATCAACAAAACGCAGGAATACAGCGGTGCTTCTGGCTTCTACAGTGCTAATTCAAACAGAGAGAAGCCACACTCCATCAGGAGAGATTCTGCTCCCAGTTCAGAGGCTCTGCTGGCATGGAACTAGCTACACTGTAAGGGAGGCAGGCAGTTGTTCATGGCCCATGATCAGCATCTCAGTTGCTATTTTGATCAAAAACACAAAGATGTTTACTTAGATCTTAAGTTGAAACACAAAATAGGAAACTAAGAATATCTGGCCTGAAGAGCTGCTGTAATGGAGCTGAGACAAACCTTGGCAGAGAGGAGGCATACAGAAGCAGCCACTGGCTAAGGGTTGCCTGGTACAAACTCCTAGGGACACACAAAAGTATGCGCTCAGCCTCTTGGGCTTTGGATGGGGCGCTCTGTCACTCACCTTGACTTTGGCAGCTAGGGTGACGACTGAGAGATGTCGAAGCTTGTTCTTCTGAGCTTCTGTGAGTGGAGGAAGATTCCTGGCTTCAGCTAAGGAAAAAGACAAAGTGTAGGGAATCCCACTTTCAGTTTTGTGGGAATCTCTAGCTTCCTTCAGCTACATTTGCTTTTCCATGTCACGGTAAGTCATGACCCTATATACCCAGAGCATCTGAATGTGGCATTAAAAGAACTTGTTTTGTGGTACTGGGAATTGAACCAACGGCCTTCACACTGGGCTACATTCTCAGCCTCAGCCCTTGTTTTAAATTGAGACAGGGTCTGACCAAGTTGCCAGGTTGGGTTGGAATTTGGAATCCTTCTATCTCAGCTTTTTTTTTTTTTTTGGTACCGAGGATCGAACTCAGGACCTCACACTTGCCAGGCAGGCACTTATTCCACTGAGCTAAATCCCCAGTCCCTATCTCAGCTTTCCACAGTGCTGGGGTCACAGGTGTGCACCACAAGACAAGGCTCCCAGGAATGCTAAATCCCTCCAGAAATTGCCCTTTTCCCATCTCCACTGCTCTAAAGCTTGAGGCCCTCTGGTTACCTAAATAGTCTGAGTATGTTCCATATGCGAAGACTGTGAGCAGCCGGAATGTGGAAGCAAAGTCACTCTCAGCCAGCTGCAAGACATGAGAGAAGAGAATTGACAAGAAGAGCCACCCTTGCCACCCTCCCAGCCCACTGTCACCTCTCCAGGCTCGCTATGATGTATGCTTTGCCTCTCATACTCTCCCTACAGGAAGAGCTCATTTCCACCCCCAAGCCTTTGCTATAGTCAGCTCCCAATCCACAAACCCTTCTTCCTCCACCTACCATCCAATCTCTACCAATCCAACTCAGGGTTGAGAATACTGTGTTCAGAATCTGCCAGACACACACACCACACACTGCAAACTGTGCTGTTTGGCTGAGTGTATTACTTCCCAGTCTAAATCTGTGGTACTTCCTATTTCACCAGACTACTGCCTCGGTCTCAGCCTAGACATAACTGGGTTGATGGCCTCTGTTGCTGGCCCTTTCACCAAGGGGTATTCTGGTTCACCTGGGGCAGCCCACCAGGATCTCCTCTCCTCCTACTATGGGTCACTCATTCTGGTGCTTAATTTCTACAGCAGGTTCTTACCTAAGAATGTCTTTCCCTTCAGTAAGATAACCTGTGGCATCCCAATAAGACCTAGCAGAGCTACACATGTAGTTGGTTCTCTCAGTAGATACTTGTTAAATAAATGACTTATAGATGTATACCCATTATTACTTCTCCAACTGCAATGTAAGCTAATAAGAATATATCCTATGTCTTGCACTTTGCTGTTATCCCCAGACCACTGGCAGAGTACTAAACAAGCGCCATGAGGAAGTGCTTCCAGGTATAGTGACATACAGCTGTAATTCTAACCACTTGGGAGGTTGAGGCAGGAGATCAGGAGTTTAAGCTAGAAGAAGTGCTTTTCTTCACCTTCATTGACTTTTAGTTCCATTACAGATGAAAGGGATAAGATGGCCACAGTCTTGTCCATACAGAGTGACACAAAAAGCTAAATCCAACGATTCAATCACAGGCTCTTAAAACCTTGGCTCACATTTTACCCATATACCACAGTCATGGCATTTCACGACGGGCTGGTGCCACTTTTTTGTGGTGTTGTTGTCTTTTTTCAGAGTTCCACTATGCAGTTCAGCCAGGCACCAGACTCGCAGGGATCCTCTTGCCTTAGCCTCCCAAGTGCTGAGATTACACGTGTGTGCCACCTCTATCGGCACCACAAGTCTTAATGACCCACCTGCTTTATACTTTCCACTGTCATATCTGTGTGAACTGCTCTGCTGTGTTTCTAGTAGCTTGCCAGGTCTCTTTGGGAAAAAGATAACTTCTCCCTATTTTAGATTAATGGTTTTATGGTACCCAAAAGAAAAGAATAGCGTTGCTAATTTAACATGTTTTTTCCTTCCATTTGTACCAAACCTTACAGGTTCCCATACTCTTACCTGATTCCTACAGTAAGTGTGGGGGCAATAGCTTTTTTCTTTTTCTTTTTGCGGTGCTGTGGTTCAAAACCAGGACCTCAAGCACGGCAAATAAGCATTATCACTAAACTACACACCCAGCCCTCATCTTTTTTTTTTTCTTTAATCTTTTCACCTCCATTTGTAAGAGGCAACTAAGACCCTAAAATAAACGCGTCCTGATTATTACGAGGTTTTACAATGTTGGAAACAGGCTAGAACTCTGGTAGCCTGTTTTGAATGACATGGGTCTTACTTAATGGAAAGTACTAAGTTTCACTAGCTTGCTTACAATTGCAAGTTATCAGTTAATTATTACAACAGCCTTTGCTCAACCTCCTTGCAAAATGAGTCCTCCCCACCCACTCTCAAACAGAAACTTTTTTCCTGCGCTTCCCTGTGGGCTTCCGGGACCAGCAACCCACCTCTCTAACATTGGGCATATCCAGCAGTTCCCCAAACACGTAGACACCAGGAGCCTCCAGCACCTGGTGAATGAGTGTGGCCAGCGCCGCCCCCTTGGCTGACTTGGCCAGGAGCAGAAACTGCTCCTGGTTCTGCCCTGTCACCTTCACCTCCGCACTCATGGCTGCACTGAGCCGGGGTACCTGGGCTCAGGTTGACTGGAGCTGCAAGAAAGAGGATGTGAAGCCGGAAGTCCCCGAACACCGGCAGGTCAGGAAGGCCAAGGGCAAGGGGCTGGGCTGTGGCTGTACATCTACAGGGAGGTCAGACACAGAGTGGTCTACAACACGGATCTAGGAATCCCCAAATGAGCCATTCACGGCTGCCACTCCCACCCTCGGTCCTCACTCTTGGGCCTAATCCCAATCCCCGCCACGTGCACCCGTTAAACTCCAAGGCGCGAGACGCAGCTAGGGAATCGGTGTTAGAACCAACCAAGACGCAACCTAAGCTGCCACCCGTCTCCCGCACGTGCCCCAAACACGTGACCTCACCCCCCAGGATCCTTGCACGTGGCCCCGCCCCCTCCCTTAAAGAGGCCGCCCAGAGATCCTCGGCTCCCGTCGAGTGTCCCGCAGTACTCTGAGCCAGATTCTGCGGGCCGCTACCTGGAAGATTCTTTTTCCAGGGTATCGGGCGGGGCGGCCGTTCCGTCACCTCCGGCAGCTGTTCTGAGCCTTTCCTGCCACCTCCCTACAAGGTCGCTCTAGGCAGAAATCTCGATGGCTGGCTTCCGGATGCACTTCCGCTCTTACGAAGCAGTTCCGGGCGGGACGTATGCCGCTTTCGCCTTCTGACTTCTGAGGCTCAGGGGAGGGCATAGGCGTTCTACTTTCTGGATTGGCTGCTGAGGAAAGAATGATTGGAACCTTAATTTCCCCTGCTTTATTACAATAAAACTTTATTAGTATAAGAGCGCCAGCGACTATGCGCAGCGACCCTACTTCTCTGCGTGCGTTGAGGGTGGCTCTGTCGGCTTCGCGCTACGGGAGATGTGAAGATGAGGGCGGCGCGGGCTTCCTAAAACCGTAGAAAAGCTGTAGGGGAGGGAGAGAGAAAGCAGAAAAAAAATGAAAAGAGTATGAGGAGAGAGGAAGGAAACTAGTCAATGGAAGAGGTTTAGCGGGGGAGAGTTCAGCCACTCACCTTTTTGATGAGGAGAAAAGTTTGAAGAATAAAAGAAATAGTATCTAGGGCTGGGGATTTAGTTCAGTGGCTTAAGCGCCTGCCTGGCAAGCGCAAGGTTGTGAGTTCGATCCCCGGTACCAAAAAAAAATAGTATCTAGTAGGTGTGGAGTGCTTACTATAGATGGGACACGATTTTATTCCGTCGAATCCTCAGAATCGTGCTGCACCCGTAGCCTGGGCCCGGGACATCCTTGGCCACCGCGGTAAACACTTGTACTGTTTGAATTTATGCTTCCTGTAACCTGTCTACTGAGGAAGAAAAGGCCCTAAGTGGAAAGGGAGGTTTATAAAAATCCTGGGATTTACTTGGAACCAAGGTCTTCTCAAAGTCAAAATCATCTTTTCACTTCGCCATGACATTTTATTGTTACTTTGTCTGTTTTGGGGTGCTGGTGGTAGAACCAAGGGCCTCATGCATGCTATACCCCATTGAACTACAGCCCAGTCCAGTGACTTTTTTTTTTTTTTTTCCCTTCCCTTCCCCTCCATAGGGTTTCATTATGCAGTTTAGGCTGGCCTTGAACTCACTTTACGCCCAGGCTGTCTTTCAACTCGCAGTGATCCTTCTGCTTCATCCTGCCCAGTGCTGGAATTACAGGCATGCACAACTGTTCCCTGGGCCAGTCCAGTGATTCTCAAAACAGAGATGGGGAGTATAGCTCAGTGATAGTACTTGCTCTGGGTTCCATCCTCAGTACCACAAAACAAAACTAATATATTTTATAATTCCTGTCAGGCTCCATTTGCAGGTCAAATCTTTGAAGCCTCTGGTAAACACTGAGCTGCGAGATTTCCTTAATTCATTAATGCTGCCGGTAATCTAGTAATTACCTACATTTTCTAGAACAAATCAAATGCCAGGGAAGTTAAGTAACTTGTAACCAATGTGAAGTTGAAAAAGTGGAAAAAGAAAAGATGAAGCAAAAAACAGGATTAGTACACTGTTAGGTTTGAAGGGTTTTAAGTAGAGTTTGTCCCAAGACCCTTGGCTTGTGATGGAAAATAAGCAGAAACAATGAAAAGGAGAAAAAAGAAATGGAGAAGTGAATGGAAAAGAACCAAATTGAGGAGAATCAACATGATAATAAAGTACTCAAAAGTTGCATGTGGTTTTGTTTGGTCTTTTTGAGACACAGTCTCCCTATACAGTTCAGGCTGGCCTTGGGCTCACTTTGTAGCCCAGGCTGGTCTCACCACCATGCCTGGCTAATACTCAAAGTTTGAAGGAACCAAAAGGTTAGTAAATCCAAGTTTATCGTTTTTATTGTGCCCCACCAAAATTATCTGCTTTTTTCAAACAGGGTTTTGCTATGTAGCTCAGGCTGGCTTTGAACTTACTATATAGTCTATGCAGGCCTCAAACAACAGTCCTTCTGCCTCAGCCTCCCAAGTGCTGGGATTGCAGGAATGTGCCACCACATCTAGCCAAACTCATCATGCCCAGGGGGAGCTGGGCGTGGTGGTGCATGCCTGTAATCCTAGCACTGTGGAGGCTGAGGCAGGAGGTTTGTTGAAAGTTCAAAACCAGCCTGGGCTACAAAGTGAGCACAAGGCCAATCTGAACTGCATAATGATATTCTGTCTCAAAAAGAAAAGACAAATAAATAAATAGATGAGAGGGGGAGAAAACTATAAGAGAAAAAGATGGAAAAAACAAATAATACTTGTTATATTATACATGGGGCATTTTATTTGCAGTACACCTTTTGTTCAGTCTTTACAACAATCCTTTGAGACACTAATCCATGTCTCAGCTAAACTGTGTGGACACTGAGGATTTCAGAAGTTAAATAATTTCCTGAAAAACATCACCAGAGACCCAAGTGTATGGTTATTAGATTCTAACACTGCGTTAAAAGGAAAAAAGAAAAAGGGAAAGAGGAAAAGAGACAAACAATCTGAGATCTAGTCCTAATTTGCCTTAAACTGTGACAAAAGCCAATTCTACCACTTCATATTTCCTTTTCCATATCTGGCAAGCGAGATGTTAGATGTAAGCCCAAGTCTGGCTCTGATGATGTGTGGTGGTTTATTATTATTTTTTTACTTTTTTTGTCTTTTCAAGACAGGGTCTAGCTTGCTATGCAGTTCAGACTGGCCCTGAGCTCACTGTGTAGCTCAGGCTGGTCCTGAACTTGGAATGATCCTTCTGCCTCAGCCTCCTGAGTGCTAGGATTATAGGTGTGTGCCACCACACATGGCTGATAATATGTGGTTTTAGGACAGAAAGAAAGAGAGGAGAATGTGAGAGAAAAAAAGTACAGAAAGACAACTTAGAGAAATAAAAGGAATGGACTAAAGAAATGAGATTATGAAGAGCTGGGAGAGATGAGAATGGAATAGAAATGAGAAAATAGGAAAGAAAAGTGGGAAGAAAAATAATGATCTCTAAGGGGAGGGTCAGCACTAAGTGTACTTAAGCAAAGCCTAAGATTTAAAGTCATTTATCCATGTGTTACTAAGAGTCAAACACATGGTAAAATATTCATTATTAAGTCAAGAGTACTATATTGAGCACCTCTCACTGTTGGTCCTTGTTCTAGCTACTGGGAATATAAACAAAATCTTCATCTTCTCAGTAGTTGTATTTTCAGGACCTAAGTTAGCAAATACATAAATAGGAAGGTAAACACAAATAAAAAGGGAAACAGTAATGCAGGAGACAGCTGCTATTTTATGCGCAGTACTAAGAAAGGCCTTCACTGGTAATGTGGCCATGGGATCACACTTGGCCTGATCCAATGGAGGGAACAAGTCACAGTTTCTATTTGGAAAATGTTGCAGGCAAAGCCAACTATACAACTGCATGCAAAGCTCACAGGTAGAAACAGGAGAGGCCTGTGGAGCTGGAACAGAGTGAGCAGAGAGAAAGGTGGTCGGACCACATCAGAACATGGTAAGGACTTTGTTCTTCTTTGAGTGGGACTGCAGCTGATGGAGTGCTTTGGCAGAAGAGTGACCTAATTTGACCCACATTTACAACAGGAGGATGGCTGGACCTGGCCATGCATGCCTGTAATCCCAGCACTCAGGAGGCTGAGACGGAGGATTGCTGGGAGTCCAAGGCCAGCTTGGGCTACATAGTGAGTCCAATGCCAACCTGATGTACAAATAAAACCATCTTGAAACTGTGACTTGAAATAAAATATGATAATAGCTGCATGGACAGAAGATCAGCCACTTCCTACAGTGATGCTGGAGAGAGGTGGTGATCACCTGAACCAAGGTAGGAGCCACAGAAATGAACAGTATTGGATTTTTTTTTAATGTTGAGACAGTGTCTCCTTAATTTGCTAAGTTACCTAGGCTGGGCCTTAACTTGAGATCTTCCTGGTGCATGATTCTAAATTTAATTTAAAAGAAGAATAGATCAAACTTGCAAGTACATTAGATGTGAGATGTGAAAGAATTATGAATGACATTGTAATGACAAGAAGTACCAAACCTTCTAAGTGGAGACCATCTCAATTTTATATAAACTTTTCCAGAATAGGAGAAGTCGGAACACTCCTCAACCTGTGTGACCAGACTTGCTTGGATAAACACATTTGAATACAGGCAATACTAGAAAAGAAAATTATAGGCCAATCTCAATAACATAGACATAAAAAAAAAAAGAAATGTTAAAAAAAAAGGGCTGGGGATTTAGCTCAGCGGCATAAGTGCCTCCCTTGCAAGTGCATGGTCGTGAGTTCAATCCCCAGTACCGATTAAAAAAAAAAAAGAAATGTTAAATAACATAGACGTAGAAATCTTCAACAGCATATTAGCAAACTGAATCCAGAAGCATGCAAAAAAAGAGATTATATCAGACTAACTTGAATTTATCCCAGGAATTTTTTGTTGTTCTTTTTGAGACAGGGTCTCCCTATGCAGTTCAGGTTGGTCTTGAACTCACTTTGTAGCCCAGGCTGGCCTTGAACTTGCAACAATCCTACCTCAGCCTCCTGAGTGCTGGGATTACAAGTGTAATCACACACTTGGCACTTATCCCAGGAATTTAAGAGTAGTTTAATGTTTGAAAATACATTCATTTTATTCTTCAAAATGAGATTAAAATAATGAATTATGCCACTGTCTCAATATATACTGAAAAAGCATGTGATGAATCAATATTCCTTTGTGATTTTTAAAAGTCTTTTAAAGCACATACCTTCTATGTGCAAGGCCAGAGTGCAATCTCCTGCACAAAAAGAAAGAGTCCAGGTGTGATAGCCCAGTATGTAATCTCAGCACTCTGGAGACTGAGGCAGGAGGGTCACCAGGTATTTGAAGGCAGCCTGGGCTACATAGTGAGATCAAGGTCAGCCTGAATGATGTACCCTATCTCAAAAAAAAAAAAAAAAAGTCAAAAAAGGACTAGATAGAAAAAGAAAGAAAATCTGTTTTACCATTTTACCATTTACAAAAATATGAAAGTATGTATAGAAAATTTAAAAGAACCTACAAATGCATTATAAGAACAAATTAACAAATTTAATGAGGTTACTAGATGAAAAAATGCAAAAATCAATTACAAACTGGGAAAACTGGTCTGTAATCCCAGCACTGAGTTACACTGCAGCAGGAAGACCACAAATTTGAACCCAGCCTGGGCAACCTGGCAATTTAGTGAGACCCTGTCTCAAAAACAAAACAAAACAAAACAAAAAAAAGGCTGGCACCTTGGCATGGTGGTGTACACCTGGGATCCCAGCACTTGGGAGGCTGAAGCAGAAGGCTTGTTTCAAGTTTGAGGCCAATTTGAAATACATAGTAAGGCCTTGTGTCAAAAATAAAACAAATAGCTTATAATCCCAGTACATGGAAGGCTGAGACAGGAGGATTGTAAGTTTGAGGCCAGCCTAAGCAATTTAGCAATTGCGTGAGACCCTGACTCAAAAAAAAATTAAAAATAAATAAAATAAAATAGGCTGAGGATATAGCTCAGTGTGAAGGTCCTGGCTTCAACTCCCAGTATCAATCAATCTCAATCAATAAATGAACAAACAAATTGAAAGATCATGTTTATAGATTAGAAAAATCAATGTAATGAGGAAATCAGTTCTCCCTAAAGTGATTTATAGACTCGTACAATACTAATCAAAATCTCTACAAGGTATATTGATGAATGTATGAAACTGACAAACTGACTCCGAAATGTACAGGGAAATGCAAAAGGCCAAGAATATCCTCTCTTCTTAGAACTCTCTTGTTCCTCTTGGAACAAGTGGAAAGACTTGCTTTACCAGATACCTAGGCATAATTACAAAGCCATAATGATTAACACAGTAGATAGAACTGGAGGTATCTGGTAACTCAGTGGTAAAGCATATGCTTCACACCCATGAAGCCTTGCATTCACACCCCAAAGCAAACAACTAAAAGACAATATACTAATGGCACAGAGATAAAGAAACTGACCACTGGGACCTAATTCAGAGCTAAGGAACAGATCTACCCATATACAGACATTTGATTTAGGATAGAGTTTGCACTTTGAGCAGGAGAGAAATGACATACCTTTTTATAAGAAAAAAGATAAAACAATCCCTATTTCAAGTCATATTTTAAAAAAAAACTATTCCCATACACTAAATGTAAAGGGTAAATCAAAAAGCTCTAGAAGATAATAAAGAAGACTATATTGAGGAATTCAGGGTGGAGAAATATTTCATAGGATTCAAACAGATAGCCAGGTGCAGTGGTACATGCCTGTGAACCCAGCACTCTGGGAAGCTAAGGCAAGAAAAGTACAAATTTGAGTACACTCCAGGTAACTGAGC
>PVJX010029359.1:6355-23097 GCA_004027295.1 Dolichotis patagonum
CAGTTGATGGGCACTTAGGTTGTTTCCAAGATCTGGCTATTACAAATTGTGCTGCTATAAACATGGGTGCACATATATCACTGTGGTATGATGTTTTCAGTTCTTCTGGGAATATGCCTAGAAGCAGAATAGCTGGGTCAAATGGGACTTCCAAACCCAGCTTTTTGAGGAATCTCCAGACTGACCTCCACAGTGGTTGTAGCAGTCTACACTCCCGCCAACAGTGCAGAAGTGTTCCTTTTTCCCCACAGCCTTTTTGGCACTTGTTGTTGGTAGATTTTTCTATCCTGGCCATTCTTTCTGGGGTAAGATGGAATCTCAGTGTGGTTTTAATTTGCATTTCTCTCATGACTAATGATGATGAACATTTTTTCATGTATTTATTTGCCATTTGTATTTCTTCATCTGAGAACTGTGTATTCATGTCAGATGCCCATTTTTGGATTGGGTCATTGAATTTCATGGGTGTGATTTTTTAAAATTCTTTAATAGTTCCAGACAGAAGTCCTTTGTCTGAGGGACAATCCATTAAGATCTTTTCCAAATTTGTGGGTTTTCTTTTCACTCTGATGGAAATCTCTTTCAACATGCAGATACTCTTTAATAAGATATGGTCCCAGTTATTGATTCTGGGAAGTATTTCCTGTATGGTTTGATTCTTGTTCATGAATTCTCTGCCTACCCCTATGTCTTTGAGGTTTTTACCTACTTTGTCTTCCAACAGGTTTAGTGTTTCTGTTTCAGATTGAGATCTTTGTTCCATTTAGATTTTATTTTAGTACACTGTGATAAGCATTGGTCTAGTTTTAGTCTTCTGCATATGGATAGCCAATTTTTCCAGCACCATTTATTGAAGAGACTGTCATTCTTCCAGTGAACATGTTTGGCCCCTTTATCAAAGATAAGGTGGTTGAGTGAGTTTGTGGTTGTGGTTGTATCTTCCAATCTATTCCATTGATCTTCAGGTCTGTTACTCCAGTACCACGTTGATTTTATTACTGTAGCTTTGTAGTATAATTTCAAATCAGGGATTGTGATGCCTCCTGCCTTGCCTTTGCTCCTTAGAATTGCCTTTGCTATTCTTGGTCTCTTCTGGTTCCAGGTGAATTTTAGGAGTGATTTCTCTAGATCTTTGAGGTATGCTGGTGCTATTTTGATTGGGATTGCATTGAATCTGTATAGAAATTTTGGAAGGATGGCCATTTTCACAATGTTTGTTTTTCCTATCCATGAACAGGGGATGTCTTTCCATTTTCTGAGGTCCTCTTTGATTTCCTTTTTCAGGGTATTATAATTTTCCTTGTATCACTGTTTTATATCTTTCATGAGATTAATTCCTTAGTATTTCATTTTTTTGGATGCTATTGTAAATGATGTGGCTTCTCTTACTTGTCTCTCAATACTTTTGTTATTAGTGTATAGGAATGCTATTGATTTTTGAGTACTGACTTTGTATCTAGCTACATTGCTGAATTTATTTATTATATCTAGGAGTTTTTCAATGGAGTTTTGGGGGTCTTCTATGTAAAGTATCATGTCTTCTGCAAATAATGATAATTTAACTTCCTCTTTTCCTATCTTTACTCCTTTTATTTCTCTCTCTTGTCTACTTGCTCTGGCTAGTACTTTCAGTACTATGTTGAATAGGAGTGGTGACAGGGGACATCCTTGTCTTGTACCTGATTTTAAGGTAACGGCTTTCAGTTTTTGGCCATTTAATATGATACTGGCTGTAGGTTTGTCATAGTTGGCCTTTATCATATTGAGGTAAAGACCATATGTTCCAATTCCACAGATCTAAATATTAAAACAGAATCAGTAAATCTACTGGAAAACAAAGTAGGTAGAAATCTCAGACACATAGTGGTAGGCAAGTTGTTTATGAAGTGAATGACAACTGCTTGGGAAGTACTTCAAAGAATGAACAACTCACATCACATCTTATTAAAAACTTTTTGCACATTTAAGGAAATCATGAACAAAGTGCAAAGAAAACCCACATAATAGAAATAAATGTTAGCCACTTGTACCTCAGAAAAAGGACTTCTATCTGGAACATATAAAGAACTTAAAAATATTAGGCCCACAAATTCAAAGGTCCAATTCAAAAATGGGCATCTGAGATGAAAATGCACTGCTCAGATAAAAAATTACAAATGGCAAATAAATATATGAAGAAATGTTCACCATCACTGGTGATTCAAGAAATGCAAAGTAAAACAACACTGAGATTGCATCTCACTCATAAAGCATGGCTGTCATCAAGAAATTAACCAATAACAAATATTGGTGGAGCTGTAGGGAAAAAGGAACACCTTTCTACTGTTTGTGGTCATATAGACTGCTACAACCACTGTGGAAATCACAGTGGAGATTCCTCAAAAAACTTGGATTGGAGGTTCCGTTCAATCTAGCTACTCATTTTCTGAGTATGTTTCCAGAAGAATTGGAAACCACACCACAGAAATATACTTGCACCCATTTTTATAGCTGCACAATTTGTAATATTTAAATCTTAGAAATAACCCAAATGCCCATCAACTGTGGTATGGGTAAAAAATGTATTTTTATACAATAAAGTATTATATTATTGAGTTATAAATAAGCATAAACTTGTGGCTTTTATGGGTAAATGCATGCAATTTTGTACCATACTCATAAGTGCAGTAAATCAGACTCACTAGTGTTAATATTGTTTCTCTAGTGTAAATAAGGAGTAAATTGGATCCAAAATGTACAACATATATTTTAAAATAAAAGAGAAAGAAAGTGATCAAAAGGAAAGAACAATTGGGATAGCTGACTTTAGAAATGAAAGAAGGGGAAAATTATATATATATATAATTATATATATATATATTATATATATAGAAAATTATATATATATAAAATTATATATATATGTATTTGTATACATACATATATATTTGTATACATATATGTGTGTATATAAATATATCAAAATACATAACTATACTGATAATCTCTGAAAAAGGACAGTTTGTGTTTTTATCTTCTGATTGCTTGACCATTTTTATGCCCAATTCTTGTAATCTGAAGAACTACATTCAAGATAGCAATATACAATATATTGACTAGTGTTGACTTCCAATTTTTTGGAATTCTGTATTGTTTTTATTCTTTTGTTGTTTTTAAAAAATGAAATATGAAAATCTTAAAAATTAAATATTTGCTCTCAAGACTGTTTGGATAGCTAATTTAGAAGAAAATAAGAGAAAATAGGAACCCATTACAATCAACCTTGGTAAGTATTGACATATCTAGGAGAGATGCATTGAGTAGAGAGGAGAGGGGATGAATTTGGGAGGCATTTTAGATCAAATATCAAGAAAATTCATTGAGTGTACGGTTGTCAAGGGTTAAAGAAAAGGAGATGTACAACCTGATTCTAAGGATAATAAAATTGCCATCATGTAGCATTTGTAATATGCCTTTAACGTTTTAACATCTAATGTCTATGATCTCATTTTGATCTTTCAACCATACTGTGAGGTAGGTTAGGGAATATATTACTCCTGTTTGACAGATGCAGTCCTGAAAGGTTAAGTGATTCATCTAGAGTTTCATAGCTCATTAATGGCAGACCCAGACTATGTGATCCAGACTTGCTGACGCCTAAGAATGTGATTTTCCCCACTCCATCATGATGGTTCACTGAAAGTGCATATGACCTGATGTTGAAACTTAATCAGAAATAGTTACCATGCACATTACTAGTGGGGAAAAAGAGAGGGAGAAAGTATCCTGGGACACGAGCACCAAGTACTTTAGTGTCTACTGAGAATTTAATAATAACATTAATTATATAACAATGATGAAAATAGGTATACATCTGTTAAGGATGTAACATGTCTTCAATGGAAATATGTTAACTAATATAATCAATGTATGTGGTGAGTCTGGTTTGTTTCTTGTTATACATGAGGAAACTGAGGCATAATTTGTCCATGATCATACAGTGTCATGCTGATATTTTGAATACAAACATTCTGAAAATAATTTTTTCTTTATCTGCTTTGCAAAAATCTTATCTTATTCTTACTCCTCTTTTTCAAGAATTCCAGAACTAATCAGGAGGACCATTAATCTGGAAAGATCAGGAGAATTGTATTCCATCCCCAATCTTGTCATTGCAGTTCATCTTGATAATATTACAGCCTCTAAATTGTTTAATCAATTATAAGTGGCAGTTGATAATTTTTATAACATTACCTGTTCTATGTACTTTATTAAATTGGTTTAGTAATGATATGGGGCAATATATGCTCAAGAATAAGATAAACTTTTAGGTATGTAAAGCGCCTTATACTCAAGAGCTAGGAATTAGTAAATTCATGCAGTAAATATTGTTTGTGTATATCTTTTTCTCCCCATATAGAAAATGAATTCATTGAAAGGAGTCACCAAATATGCATCATTTACCATTACATCGCTAGAAATGGGCCTGATAACTGCTGTATCTTAGATGATTATTGAATGGATAACATGCATGGATGTTTGCATGTTCAGGTGAATGAGCAGTCTTAGCATGTACTATTTAGGAAGCAAGTACAGTAGTGAATACAATTCCTGGCATCTTAAGCCCATATGCCCAGACCCCACACCAAGAGCTAACATTTCTTGAATTCTGTAGGAAAAGCATTGTTCTAAGTGTTTTACACTATTGATCATATAACTCTTTTTTATGTTTCAATCTTTTATTAATACATTTGCTATATGTACTACATAATGTGCTCATTCATCATGGCAAATTTTTACCTGTGCATAATACTTTTTTCTTTTCCCCATTCCATTGCACTCCCTTCAACCTTTCTCCCCATTTACAAAATTTTGTTTCCATTTTCCCCATTTAATTATCCTTTTTATTACCTTTTCTTTTCTTTCCTTTCTCCCCTCATTTCCCTTTCCATTCGCAAAATTTCTTCATACTTCCCAATGTCTATCTTTCATTTTGCTCCTTGTTTACCCTTTGGGTGTCTAACAGAAGAGAAATATTGTGATATTTAAGTTTGTGCATCTGATTTTTTTCACTTAAAATCATGACCTTGAAATGCATCCATTTACCTAAAAATATATTATTTTCTTCTTTATGGCAAAGTAGTACTCTGTCATATATAAATACCCCATTTTCATTATTCATTAATTTGCTGATGGGGATATTGGCTGTTTCCAAGATTTAGCTATTATAAGTTGCAGTGCTATAAAGGTGGGTCTGCATATATTGTATCATTATCGTATGATTCTTTTTCTCTTTTAGGAAGATTCCTATAAGGGGAATAGCTGAGCGAAATGAATTATCTAGGTTTATTTGATATATTCCATACTGATTTTTATAATGGTTGTTCCAAATCACACTCTTACCAATATTGGAGAATGATTCCTTCCAATCCGCAGCCTTGGCAGCATTTGTTATTGATTGATTTCTTAATGATAGCCATTTTTTCTGGAGTGGGGATGGAATCTGGTATTGTTCTAATTTGAATTTCTAAATGACCAGTGATGATAAACATTTTAAAATGTATTTATTTGTTGTTTGTACTTCTTCTTCTGAGAAGTGTCTACTCATTTCAGATAATCATTCTTGGATTGAGTCTTTAAATTTAGTAAGTCTGATTTTTTTTTAGTTTTTTATATACTCTAGATATTAGTCCTTTGTCTGAAAGTAGTTAGTAAAATTTTTTCCATTCTGTGGTTTTTCTCTTCACTGTGTTGGTGGTTTCTTTTGCTGTGTGAAAGCTTTTTAATTTGATGGGATGCCAGTCATTTATTCTTTGTAATATTTCTTATGCAATTGGTATTTTGTTCACCTTAGGCAAATAGTTTTACCTATATCATCTTACAGCAAATTAGGTGTTTCTGTTTTATTTTTTTATTTTTGAGATAGGGTCTCACTATGTAGTTCAGGCTGACCTGGAGCTCACTATGCAACCTGAGCAGGACTTACATTATAACAATTCTCCTGCCTCAGTCTACCTACTGCTGGGACTACAGGCATGTGCCACCATGCCCAGCATTGTTTCTGTTTTAATATGTAGATATTTGATCCATTTTGTCTTTAGTTTAGTGTATGGTGAGAAATATGGGTGTGGGTTTAATCTTCAGCATGTGGAAAGCCTGTTTTCCAAGCACCATTTATTAATGAGGCCATCTTTCTTCCTGTGAAGATGTTTGACCTCTTTGTCAGAGATAAACTTGCCAAGTGTGCTTGAAGTTGTTTCTGCATCCTACATTCTGTTATTTTGATCCTCAAATATGTGGGTTTATTTTCCAGTACTATGTTTTTTTTATTACTGTAGCTTTGTAATATGAATTCAAATTGGGAGTTTTGTTGCCTCCTGTCTTGCCTTTGTTGCTCAGAATTGCTTTTCCTATTCTAGGTCTTTTCTGGTTCCATATGAATTTTATAATTGTTTTTTCTAATTTTGTGAGGAGTGTTATTGGTATTGCAATTGAAATTGCTTAAACCTGTATGACAGTTTTGCAAGTATAACCATTTTCACTATATTTTCTCTGCCTATTCAGGAACAAGGGATACCTCTCCATCTTTTTATGGCCTCTTCAGTATCCCTTTTAAGGGTACTGTAGTTTTCAATGTAGAGGTCTTTTAGTTTCATGGTTAGATTGATCACTAAGTATTTCACTTTTCTTGATGCTATTGTGAAAGTTGTTGTTTCAGAATGCTATTGATTTTTGAGTGTTGTCTGTGTATCCTGCTATGTTACTGAATTTAGTTATTAATTCCATGAATCTTATGGTGGAATTTTGATGGTAGTTTATATAGAATATCATCTTACTCATGAAACTATTAAAACCAATCTATGAAGTCATCTTTAGATTTTTTTAAAATTAATTTATTTTATTTAAAGAGAAGAAAGAAAAAAAAAACAGAATAAGAGTAGCAACAACACAGAATTCCAAGGAAAAAAGGAAAAGAACAACAAAAAAAAACCTAAGAGATTATTACTTGACAAATTACATACTGACTTCTTGGAAACAGTTGTTCAAATTATAAAGTTAAAACATGTAAAGTAGATATTCAAACAGTGAGTCTGTTAAGAGTTCTGTTCCATGATCTAACAAAAAACCCCAGCAATATGGTCATCCATCTCACCCACTCAAATATACATTCAATTATATCAAAAGGGTAAAATTAAACACAACAAAAAAGAACAAAGCGGATCACAAGAAAGCAATGTAAGGGACATAAATTCCAAAACTAGACAATTGGAGATATTCACTTTTTATTGTATTGACTCTTGTTTTCTTCCAAATAGTTGTCCATATTTTCACATACAGGGAATTCATATGAAACAACCTAGTATGGAATTGATCTGAGCAGGACGAGGAAGGCATTTCAGGTCTTCAAGACCAGACAATAGGGAAGTGGAGAATGGCTATCATAGTGTCTCTCATTCTCCTCAGAACAGCTGTCCATACCTTCATGTAAGTTGAACTTAAACAAAACAAAACAAGCTAAAATCATATTGAACAAAGAATGACAATTTTGCTGGATTACACATCAGGACATTATGGAATCAGCACGGGGTACTGTAGTGTCTCTTTTTCTTCAAAGTAGTTATTCATTTC
This sequence comes from Dolichotis patagonum, assembly GCA_004027295.1. Lineage (NCBI taxonomy): Eukaryota > Metazoa > Chordata > Mammalia > Rodentia > Caviidae > Dolichotis > Dolichotis patagonum. The sequence goes on from PVJX010029359.1 coordinate 13,964, forward strand.
AACATGTGTTATATAGTTGGTTCTTGTAAACTGTTTATAAGCTCTACACATTCATGAGTCTCTAAATGTATATCTATCCTTTCTGTATTAGAGGGAAAAACAAAACAAAGCAAGATAAAACAAAACAATTCCTAGAAAAGCATGAAGCAAAAAAGTCATATATAATCACAATACAAGGTGATCTACAATGGTTACCATGATGTCTCGGCAGTATATAACAACATTAATAAAAACAAAGCATTGGAAACATTATAAGACTTCAAAAGCAAGTAATAATCAAACCAGACTGGGTATCTTAATGAATCTTGTCATCTTCAGTGTAGTTGCCTATACTCTTAGACTTGATGCTATCAATCATAACAGATATAAATAAAATCAGTCAATATAAAGTAGCAATCTAACAACACAGATTCAAATAAGATCAGTCATAATAAGACAGTATAAGTTATAAAGGGCTTCAGATTAAGTAGATAGGAAATTAGGGATGATTACCATAATATGTCCTCTTATTTTTGGGATAGTTGACCATGTCCTCAAGTCTAATGTAAGTAGACAAACTGGAACAGCATGTAATTCCTCCAAGCAGAGTGGTGAGAATAATGTAAATTTTAAATCTTGTTACCCCATTAACAATATCCTCTGCCTTCCTTTTTTAGGCAATTCCTCCCCTTTCACTCCCATAGGATGCACTGCTTGTTTTAGGTCCCACTGCCTCCCTATATAGAGCATCTCAATGGACCCTATCTCCTGATCTACTCTGCCTGTGTTTCTCTCTGTTAATATTTCAAGGCCATCTATACTAGAGATTACAGCCAATCTTCTCTGCCTTATTTCTGCTATTCTATTTTTCTGCCATTGGTTGTCTATTTTTCTGTTCCACTCCACTGTCTGCCCCGTTGACTGAGGCCTCTCTGCCAATGTTCCTGAAATGCTCGTATTCTTGTTCTCTCTCTCTCTAAAATGTCTTTCAGTATTTTTTGTAGGATTGGATCAGTGGTCACAAATTCTCCAAGTTCCTCTTTGTCATGGAAGCATCTTGTTTCTCCATTAATTTCTAGAAAGAGTTTTGCAGGATACATCAATCTAGGCTGGAGATTTTTCTCCTTCAGCACTTGAATTACTTCACTCCAAGCTCTTCTTGACCTGATGGTCTGTGTCGAGAAGTCTGCCATGATTTTGATAGGTTTTCCTTTATAGGTGATCTGTTCCTTTTCTCTGATGGCTTTTAATATTCTGTTCTTATATTGAATTTCTGGGATCTTGATTATTATGTGTCTAGGTGTAGCTCTGCTTTGGTTGTAGGTGGCTGGAGTTCTGTATGCTTCATACGTCTGCATGTCATTTCCTTTTTCTATGCTTGGGAAATTTTCATTAATGATTTCTGTGAATAGCCTTTGCAGTTCCTTTGTTTTGACTCCTGCTTCTTAATTCCCATGCTTTATTCTTAAGTCATAGATCCTCTTGTCATCCTCTAGCCTTCCAATTGTTTTACCCTTGTTATTTTTAAGAGATCTTCCCTTTCATGATCACACATTGCAAGCTTGTGCTCAATTTTTGAGAGTCTATCTTTGGTTTCCTTCAAGCAGTTTTGCCAGTTTTCTATGGAGTCTTTAGTTTCCTGATAATCTCTTTGAATTTGCTTCATGAAATCTAGGTTTTTCTTGTTTTCTTCATTAAATGTTTCTCTCCTTTTGTGTTCCTCCACTGTTCTGTCTGTGTCTTCTTGAGAGGTGCCCAGCCTTTCTTTTATTAATCTACTTATCTCTTGTTTAATTTGAATTAATATTTCAGTTTTGATGCCACTTACAAGGTCCTGAAGGTATCCCTTTATGTCTGCTACCACTGTGTTTGATGTTGCATGTTTGCTGCCCTCAATCTCTTTTGTATTTACCTCTCCGGGATCAATGTTCTCAGTGTTGGGGGCTTGGTTTTTTTTTCTTATTTCTCCCTCTCATCATGTTTTTGGTTCCTTCCATACAAGTGTACAGTGTAATTCCCAGACCCTTTTTTTGTTGGTTAAGGCTCCTCTAGAGCATTCAGGCTAGGTGCTTCTGCCCTCTGCCAGCTGCTATCAGAGAATGAAGTTCAAGCAAGTGCCGTGTGCACTCTCTCCTCTCCTCTCCTCTGGGCCAGTCAACCTTTGCAGGCCTTCACTGCATCAGTGTACAGCTGTGCTCAGGCAATTAGTTTGTAGTAACCCACTGGGTCCCAGCCAGGGGCACCGCCCATTCCAAGCAGATTCCAACAATCTCCCCGGCAAGGGAAGTAACCAACTGAAACCACTTCCTTATGGAGTTAAGGCTGTCCTGCCCAAATCCAACATGTCTCCCAGTCAGTTTCCCCTTTCCCATGGGAGGGTCTTATTCCCATCACTCACCGCGTGTTTATGCCGGTCCCTGAGAACTGCTGGGCTCCCAGACCTCCAACTTCAGTGCAGCTGTGGTGCAAATATACAGTGCCTCTGGGTGGGTCATGTGCAGGGCCGCATCTGGGCAAGCCGTATGCAGGGATGTTCAGCTCCACACTCTGGCCGTTCAAGCCAGTTGCATCAGCGCAGTTCGGTCAGTCAGGTCACTCTCAGGCAGGAATTCAGCCATGCTTGCTGATCTTAGCTTCACTAATGGTAGCCCCGGGACCTCATATTTGAGCAGTTTTTTCAACTTTAGTTTCTTCCTGGGTTGAGAGAGTCCATCTCTCTCTGTTTGGGTCTCTCCAGGGTGTTAAATTCTGGCATTTATGCTGTCTCTCTCAGAGAAGATCTCTCTCCTGCTACCTACCAGTCCACCATCTTTGGAAACTCCCCATCTTTAGATCTTGTCAAGACTTACCTGGACTTTAAAGTTAGAAACTCCATTTCCAACATTGCTTTCCCTGTAAAATTCAGTGTTGGATTCCAGACTTGAGAGATGATTGCAGGACACTTGCCAAGAAAAGAGAAATAGACACACAATTGCCTTTTCTGTCACTATGTTTATGTGTATGGGTTCTGTCAGAAGAGATTTAAACGACTTCTGAATATTCTCATGAGAATCTTGCTTCAGTAATGTCAGAGTCAACAGTTTTCCAATGTCTCTAAAATCACTTAAGAGCCCTGCAATTTCTGCAACTTTCTAAATATGTTAGTAATAGTTCCTAATAGTCTCTCTTATAACTTATCCAAAGGATCTGTAGGCCCCTAGTTCTCTTTATGAAGTCTCTTTCTGCCTGAAATATCTATATTAGTTTTTGTTTACCAAACTCTAATTGTTATAGATAGGTTTTACTACCAGCTCTATTTTAAAGTGCAAGAGACCAAAGCCTAGAACAGTGGCACAATACAGGACCAAATCCAACCAGTTTGCTGAAGGGCCTTTTCCATGTAGTTGTGTTTCACTGTCTCTTTTCTATTGAAAATTTAAATTCTGGAAACTAGAAGTCATTTTCTTAAATCACTTTGAATATTGCAATGGAAAATGTCATTTGGAACCCTGTTTTTCAGTTTACAAACTTTCCAATTTTGATAAAACCATCTTATTGTCAAGCAAATCTTTCCATCTCACTTTTTAGTGTAAAGTGAGGCAGCTTCAGTAGCCAGCTGCCTGGGATGGAGATTGGGCGTGGCCACAGAAGAAGGCTTCTCAGGATCCCTGTGATTGGTCAAATAAGGGAGGAACAGTCAACCTTAGAATTTTACAAAACACCCAACTTTGATTTCATTTCACATACTGTCACAGAGCTCATTTCTGCATTTGAAATACATTAATAAAATGTTGAATCAGATAGCTTTTAGAGTTTAAACACCTCAAAACAGATTGTTAAAGCTAGAAGGGTAACAGCCATGTTAACTAGCTGTTGTGTTTGCCTACTTTTTTAGTCAAAGCTAACATTTAAAGTCATGGAGATAGATCTCTATATATTGATCTGGTTATATGTTTAGGATATCTTGTCAAGTGGAAGAAGCAAGTTACAGAATGAATTAGTGATAAGATTCATTTTTCTTAAAGGAAAGAAGAAAACCTATAGAAAATAACAACTAGACACAGAATTCTAGAAGTATACAAGTCTTGGCTAACTAAACACAAGCTTCCTGTTACACTGATGAACAAACATGAAGGCTAGAGAATGATATAAGTAATGTTACATGGCTAGTTTGTAACAGAATCAATTCTACATCCTATAAACTCAGGCTCTGACTATGTCACTCTATCTGTAAGCTGTACCCATACCACCAAGTCAATAAAGAGATAGAAAAGCTAGTGACTTATATGCCATTTTGTCATAAGAGCACCATTAGGGAAATTATGAATCATTTTAAATTCTAAAATGACCTGTAATGATGAGCCAAACCAATTATGATGGTTGAATGAGTCTTCTTAACACTCCCAATTTCTGAGTTTTTCTCTACCTGAAAGATTTATTTCCTTTCTTTAATGTTTGACCAATCTCAAAAATTTGTATTCATTTTATAATAGTAATTTGTAAAGTTTATCTCAGCAGTAAAGAACATTGGTGCAAAATATGAAAATTGTTCTAGAACCTAGCAAAGTTCTCAGATGAAAGCAGAAACTTACTATTTCTTTGGTGAATACATTAAAGATCACATTCTCTTTCCATTTTCCTTAGTAGTTTTTATTGATATTAATATATGGTTTCAGTAGCTAAGAGTACCATACAGTGAACCGTCTATATCTGTGGGTTCCACATTCTTGGGTTTAACCATCTGTGGATTGCAATTTTAGGAAAAAAATACATCTGTATTGAATATATTCAGATGCTCTCATGTCACTGTTTTCTAAGCAATTCATTTACATAGCAATTGCATTGTATTGCATTGTATTGTAGAATTAGCAATTATAAATAACCTGGAGATAAAGTACATAGGTGTGGGTTATATGCTTACACTGTGCCATTTTATATAAGGGGGTTGAAAATGCACAGATTTTGATTCACCAGGGCTCTGAAACTAATCTTCTACTGATGCTTTAAAAATATATAACAGACTTTTTAGAAAGTTGATCTGAATGTGTCACAGTGATTACTAGAGGGGCTGAGGTGCAATAAAGAGTGGTTGCAAAACAGATAACCAAACACAGTTAGATGCAAGGAATAAATTACAGTGTTCCACAGCACAACTATGGGACTGAGGTCACAGTAGCTTATTATGTTATATTTTATAAATTAGTAGGAGAGAAGCTTGATAGCTACAAACACAATAATGATATGTAAATGTTAATTACCCTGATTTTATTAATATATATTGCATATGTGTATTGAAACATTACACTGTAACTCATAAACATGCAACGTTTTTAATGAATATGCACTGTTGTAGTCAGGGGTTGCGAAGAGAACAATTACAATCAAGACCCAGAATTTTTAATATTGTTTTATGATGGTCACACAAAGTTAACACAAGAAAATGAAGGAAATCTACCCACAACATGAAAGACACAGGATATTTAGCCAAGGGTGTGGATCCCACAGAAATGTCCTTCATGAGTCCAGATGAAAATCTAGAGCCCATGACTGGATGTCTAGAGCCCACGAGAATGACTCACACCAATCTGTTTTACGGATCTGTGCTGGGAACCCAAAGGTCAATGTTGGAAGCTAGAAAGTCTATGCCAGTGGGGTGAAGGAGCTGTGCTTGTAGACTGAGCATTCTACACTGGAACAGAGAAGTCATGCTCAAAACAAGGACCAGGGCTGCCCTGAAAAGTACCACAGCCATCCTCAGTGACACAGGGGTCCCAAGCTCCTCAGACGATGAGATCATTTGAGTACATGCAGAAAGCTGGTGTGATGAGTTTCTCCTGGAAATTAAAAGGCACACATCTTCCCCTCTGGAGCCAGGAAACAATGCTTGATGTAAGGACCAGAGCTCCCCCAATGTGAACCACAGCCACTCTCGTCAACAAGGTCCTGAGCTCCTCTGATGACAGCAGTCGAATTCACACTGGGGAAGCTAGTCATGATGCACTCCTCCAGGAGAACCAAGGGCTCAAACATCCTTAGAACACTTAGAGAAACCCACAACACCTTCTTCTTCTTCAAATCTCTGTGCTGGCCATTTTCCTCTGGTGGACCATCTATGCTCAGCACCATGGTGATTTAAATCAGCTACTCTTAAGTTGACCACTAGTTTTTAATCCATAACATGCATCATTTTTAAGTGTTAATAAAAGGTTTAAAAAATGATAACATGGATGAGAGTAGTGCTGTTTACACAAGAGGCTTGAAAGTGTATGGAGTTGGATCCACAGGGGCTTGATTTGATCATTACACACTGGACAAATGTATCAAATTATCACACTGGGTGCCATAAATTGTTACAACTAAAATAATAATAAAATATTTGTAATAAAAATGCATAATGGACAAAATTTGACCGTAAATAGCATTTATTTTTTTAAATTTTATTTAAAGAGAAAAAACAAATCAAAACAGAAAAAAGGGTAGTAACAATACAGAATTCCAAGAAAAAAAAAGAAGAACAAAAAAACCCACTAAGAAATCATTACTGGATAAATTACATACTGTCATCTTGGAAACAGTTGTTTAAGTTACAAAATTAAAGCATACAAAGTAGACATTCAAACAGTGAGACTGTTAACAGTTCTGCTCCACGATCTAACAAAAACAGTAATATGGTCATCCATCTTACACACTTAAACATACATGCAATTATATCAAAAGGGTAAAATTAAACACAACAAAACAGAACAAATTGGATCACAAGAAAGCAATGTAAGAGACACAAATTTCAAAACAAGACAATTGGAGATATTCACTATCATATTGACTCTTGTTTTCTTCCAAATAGTTGTCCATACAGGGAATTCACATGAAACAACATAGTATGGAACTGATCTGAACAGGATGAGGAAGGTGTTTTAGGTCTTCAAGACCAGAAAATAGGGAAGCCAAGAATGGCTGTCATAGTGTCTCTCATTCTCTTCAAAACAGCTGTCAATACCTTCATGTAAGTTGAACTTAAACAAAACAAAACAGGCTAAAATACCTCTGAACAAAGAATGACAGTATTGCTGTATTTCGCATCAGGACATTATGGAATCAGCACTGGGTACTGTAGTATCTCTTTTTCTTCAAAGTAGTTGTTCATTTCATCATGCATTATATAATTGGTTCTTATAAACTGTTTATATAAGTTCTACACATAGACGAGTCTCCACATGTATATCTATCCTTTCTGTATTAGAGGGAAAAACAAAACAAAGCAAGACAATACAAAACAATTCCTAGAAAAGCATGAGGCAAAAAAGTCATAGAAAAATGCAATACAAGGTGATATATAATGGTTACTATGATGTCTCAGAAGTATATAACAACATTAATACAAACAAAACATTGGGGACATTATAAGACTTCAAAAACAGGTAATAATCAAACTAGAGTGGGTATCTTAGTGAAACTTGTCATCTTCAGTATAGTTGCCTATACTCTTAGACTTGATACTATGAATCATAAGAGATTTGAATGAAATCAGTCAATCCAAAACAGCAATCTAACAAACTAGATTCAAATAAGATCAGTCATAATAAGACAGTATAAGTTATACGGGGCTTCAGATTAAGTTAATAGGAAATTAATGATGATTATCATAATATGTCCCACTATTTTTGGGATAGCTGTCTGTTACCTCAAATCTAGTGTAAGTAGGCAAACTGGAACAGAAGATAATCCATCTAAGCAGAGTTGTGAGAATAATGTATATTATAAATCTTGTTAACCTATTAACAATATCCTCTGCCTTCCTTTTTTAGATAATTCCTCCCCTTTCACTCCCACAGAATGCACTGCTGATTTTGGGTCCCACAAACTCCGTCAGTTTTTAGATTGAGGGGAGCAACCTGCTATTTATCCTAACTGGTTCTGAACCTTCTGACTCCTGGGCTTTATCTCAAGTTGTATTCCTTTACCTATAAAAGTCTCAAGGTTTTCTATTGTTATACCTGTGTAGTTCTCTACTGCACAAAAGTATCCTGTCTTTTCAACCTATCGAGTTGCCTGTATTTCTCTGTGGTTCCCTCTCACATAGAGCATTGTTTTCTCATATTTGACTTTCTGTCCATAAACCCTCTTTCAGGTTAATTATGTTTCCAATATAGAGCATCTCGATGGACCCCATCTCCTGATCTACTCTGCCTGTGTTTCTTTTTGTTAGTATATCAAGGTCATCTATGTTAGAGATTACAGCCAATCTTCTCTGCCTCATCTCTGCTCTTCTATTTTTCTGCCATTGGTTGTCTATTTTTCTCTTTCATTCCACTGTCTGCCCCATTCATTGAGGCCTCTCTGCCACTGTTCCTGAAATCCTCATAATCTTTTTCTCTCTCTCTAGAATGTCCTTCAGTATTCTCTGTAGGACCTCCAATCCAGTATTTTCTGGATTGGTACTCACAAATTCCCACAGTTCCTTTTTTCATGGAAGCATCTTGTTTCTCCATTAATTTCTAGAAAGAGTTTTGCAGGATACATCAATCTGAGCTGGGGGTTATTTTCCTTCAGGGCTTGAATTACTTTGCTCCAAGCTCTTCTTGATTTGATGGTCTGTATTGAGAAGTCTGCCATGATTTTGATGGGTTTTCCTTTTTAATGATCCGTTTTTTTTTTCTGGATGCTTTTGCTATTCTGTTCTTATTTTGAATTTCTGGGATCTTGATTATTATGTGTCTGGATGTAGCTCTGTTTTGGTTGTAGGTGGCTGGAGTTCTTTATGCTGCATACATCTGCATATCATTTCCTTTTTCTATGCTTGGGAAGTTTTCTTTAATAATTTCTGGGAATAGCCTTTGCAGTTCCTTTGTTTTGACTCTTGCTTCTTCATTCACATGTTTTATTCTTAAGTTATAGATCCTCTTGTCATCTTCTAGCCTTTTTATTGTTACTGCCTGTTTCCTTCTTATTTTTAAGAGATCTTTCCTTTCATGATCACACATTGCAAACCTGTCTTCAGGTTTTTATAGTCTATTCTTAGTTTCTTTCAAGCAGTTTTTCCAGCTTTCAATGGAGTTTTTAGTTTCCTGGTATTCACTTTGAATCTGCTTCATGAATTCTAGGTTTTCTTTATATTCTTCATTGAACATTTCTCTCTTTCTTTTGTGTTCCTCCATTCTTCCATCTGTGTCTTCTTG
>PVJX010029360.1:0-22993 GCA_004027295.1 Dolichotis patagonum
TGCTCCCCGTGCTCCCCCGCTCCCCTGCTCCCCCTGCTCCCCTGCTCATGGGAAGAGTAAGGAAACCTCCAGTTTGAATGGCCCGCAATTGACACAGGTAGACACGGAAACATGTTTGGCTGAATCTGCTGAAACTTAACACCTGGTGAACCAGGAACTGCTGGGCAGTTTGGGCTCTGAGCACCCACCATTACTGCTGAAAAGGCAGTCACTCTCTTAAACCATGCATTCCTTAATCTCCAAACAATTCCAAAAGCCTGTATCCAGGAAGCCTCTGTTAGTTTCATAAATTGCAAGAGATGTGTACATCGTCGATTGCCTGCAAGCAATTCTAGAAACAACACATAGGTTTTACTCAACCACTTTATCAGGTTTGATGGAGAAAGATGTTTTAAGATGAAAAGAGAGAGGGGGAAGTATTTGGAATAAGTAGAATATTAAACTGCTTTCGGTTTAGAAAGGAGGGGTACATGCCATTCTTTAAGTCCTAAATTTAATTTTACCAAACGATTTCTATTGCTGGCCCCAGACTTATCGGTACCTTCACTGGTGGAATGACACAAAATGCAGAACATTAGTATTAGTTCAAGAGAAGTTAGGTGCCTCTCAAAGAACTAAAATAGTACTTTAAAAAAATACATCTACATTCTTAGGACTTAGCAAACATTCTCTCTTCTTTCTTGTCCTAGGCAATCTGGCAGACCCAAATCGGAATCAGGGAAAACAACTTGACAATAAGATGCACATGGTGAAATCACTGTGGACTTGGTGCCCTTCACCGAAGCCTCCACTCACTCATCCTATGGACCAGAATCACCCCCGTCGCTGGTGGAAAAGCTGTCCAGGTAGACATCTGCCCACATGGTAGCTGAGACAGGAAATGCAGCGAGGACTGAGGGCAGACACAGATGTCAGTTTCACCCTACATCAGTAAAATGATGTCCATGCTAGGGTGAAGGCTGTGAGGTTACTAAGTTAGTCCACTGACTGTTTCGACATAGTTCTGGGCAGGAGTAAGGCTGCCCCCCCCAGGTGTGAGAGTTACCTGTCCTGACGGTGGGCAGCCTGGATAAGACCTAAGGGACAGAAAGACGGTCGCTGCTTGTCACATGTTGCTTGCTGCCTCCTGCCTGCCTGCCCTGCGATGCCCTCTGGGAGGCCACCCAACCTGGGAGCCAGTCACCTCTGAACTGAGACTTCTGTGAGTTGTGAGTTAAATAAACCTCTCTCCTCCTTTAACTTTGGGTGTTGGGTATTTTGTCTCAGCAACAAAAAAAAAAGTGACTCAGACACCACGTGATGACCTAGGCCACCTCAGGACACGGCAGGGTTCCCACCAGCAAGAAAGACCTCAGCAGACAGGGCCCCCCCCCGCCCTGGGCCCAGAACCCCAGAGATGAACACACCTCACTTCTTTGTCAATTACACAGTCTGCTTTACTTAGCTACAGCAACAGGAAACAGACTAAGGCAGGAGATGAAGGACTTTTTCAAACAATCCCAACAATAAACTTCTATTTCTATCAGCCGAGAACACTGTGCACACACTTAGAAAAATGAGCCAAGAAAAATGCCTTTGCTTCTAAATACTTAAAATGCACTTCTTAAGATAAGAGGCAACTCTGACTTACGGCTTCCTCCCTTGTTAGGGCTGTACTACCTGGGCAGAAATGTACAATCTTTTTTCTAAAGAATGTGGAATAAAAGAATAAATCACCAATTTTCCCATCGAATGCCCAGTTTACTAGGGCACAGGATCTGTGCATGGCATTAAGAACTAGAAACCCAGCAGAAGGGGGTGGGACACTGGACACATAGGAGCACAGGGAGACCCCCAGGCACAGAGAGCAGGCTCAGCACACTTCTGCACTCGTGATCCAAGCAGTCACTGTGTGCTGTCTCAAAAGACACGAGCTCTCAACTGCCCTTCATGCATCTCGGGCCATGGCTATGCCAGGACCTCGTGGGCCAGGACTCCTGCACACCAGGCCCGTTCAGCGTTCCCCTAAAATGTCACGGTGGCCTCAGCACTCATTTTGGTCTCCAGCAAGGGATGTGTGATGGTTTAAAATGCAAACTCTGCAAACAGCAACAGTGTTCTTAAAACCCTACAATACCGAGGCTCTGAAGGAAAACAAGGATCTGAATCTCACCAGAAACAGCCTGAAAGAAGAATCAAATTCTCTTCCCAACACTGACAAGGCAGCACTGCCTTAGAACTAATTTCATTTATGTTTTCCTCCAAGTGGACTGGAATCGCCTATCAAGACATATGAGTAAGCGCAATGTTTCAACACTTGGTCATTACACCAACCCACAACACCCTTAAACCAACACACCCACTCCTAGGTCAACACACAACACTCGTAAATCAATCACACACAGGTCCTTAAGATAAGCTTCCTCAGGGAGAGTCAGGGCCTCTCACCCTTGCTATTCATGTCCTTGGTCCAAAAGGAGCAAAGCAACCCTTTCCCATTTAACTGAGTAAAAAATCGTTCCGGGCTTCACGGCTGAGCATGCACAAATACGGAAGAAAGGGCCCACCAAAGCAGACCTGGATAGAATTTAATCTAGTGCATTATTTCTGTTTATTTCTTCTGTCTCTGTGAGTGTCTGATTCTCTATGAGTGCACAAAATAAGAGAAACTCATAAGTAACCAAACTCTTACTCCATGCTGGAAAGCGCTGCTCCCCTTATGGAGTCCTGGCTCCTTTCTAAGAAGGAAGAAAACCTGCAAAGGCTCAGCCCTCTGGCTGCTCTGGCCCCCTGCCGAGCTCCTCCTTAGAGGTCTGTCCCTCCTCCCAGTGTGTCCCAACCCCACCCTGTCATGGACACCGGAAGCCACGGCTCCCAGCCCGTCTCCTCCAGGAGGATGAGGGAGGTCTGCTCTTGCCCTCAGTGGCCCCTGCTCGGGCCTGGCGGTGGCTGTCTCCCAAACACTTCTGTGCTGGGAGTGTGGTCCCCCCTATAATGGTTCTAGTGAGTGCTGGGGTCTGCTGGGGCCTAGGTCTCCTCCCACGTCCACTCACAGGAGTGGACCAGGCAGTGGGAGCTGGTGGCATGTGGCGGGTCAGCCCCCCTGCTTCGCCTACCCTCTTCTCCTAAGCTCCTTTCCCTCCTGCTCCTGTGTCAGAGGGTGACACAGCCTGAGACCCGGGTCACAACCCATCCTGCTGCAGAAACTCACGAGACAGCTCCAAAACCTTGCACCAAAGTCTCCTCCTCCAACACACGCCGGGCTGCTGCACTGGGAGCAGCTCCAGAGGTACCGGCGAGGCGGTCCCTCTCCCTGCGCTCAGAGTCAAGGCCTTCCCAGCTCTGGGAAGCTCCGTTTGGTTTTTATTGTTTTCAAAATCTCCACACCAGCCACATCCAACACCAACAACAGGACTCTGCGGTGAGACCCACCAGTACTGGGCACCGAGCCCCGGGGTCTCCCACGCCAGCGACGCACTCTCCCCTGAGCTACAGCCCAGCCCCACTTTGCTTTCATACTTATTTTGAGACACTGGTCTTGCTAAGCCCAGGCTGGCCTCAACCTTTCCATCCTCCTGCCTCAGCCTTCCAACCTAACTAGGATTACACGTGCATTCAGTATCACTTTTAAGACCACAAGTGTCTCTGACTGCCATTACACAGAGCCTGCACTAGGCCCAAGGTAGAAAGGAGGCACACGGGGGTCCTGACCCAGAGGCCTCCATAATGACAACCTGGGTGTCCACGGGGTCCCCACATTTGTTCAGTTCACACCCTGCAGCTCTGCGGGGTGCTCTAGTCCCCGTCGGCTGGCCTCCAGCCCCTGCAGTGTGTGGCCCAGCTGAGTGACAGGGTCCCAGTTCTGCCTGCGCCTTCCCTCCACGAAGCTATTTAACTTGTAGACACCTGGCTGCCCCAGGGGACTGTCCCGACCCGAATCTGGGTGGGCAGTAAGTTCACGGTGTCCCCCTCCCTGGCCCGAGTATGACTGTACTTGGCAGACACTCACTAGGGACGGTGGCCGGAGGTGGCAGCCAGTCACAGGGGACAGCATTTCTTCCCTGCTCATCACGCTTTCATTTCCCTGCATGGGTTTCCAGGCAGAAAAATCAAGTAAGAAGATGACACAGTGCCACCATCTTTAACTGGGTCTTTGTTTAACTTCTCAGCAGCCTCAAGTAGGGCCAAGAAACACTTTTCTTTCTGCAGAGCCACTGGAATACTAACAACCCCAGAAGTTTTACATTGAGGCGGTGTGAAACAAATAACAACAAAGAAATCTGCTTAACCTGCAATTCAGTATTTCCAAAGACAAGAGTCACCCTCAAAGCCAGACGGGGGTTTCCACTAAACCTCACTGTTGCCTTACATGTTAATTGTAATTTTCCATGCATAAAAACCACGAGAAGTGGCACACCCATTTCAGTGGCTATCGATTCCAATTTCGGGTGAATTTAAGAACATCATTAAAAAAAAGAATTCTTAAAAAGTATGCTTGGAAAGTTATGATTCTTACCCAGGCCACTGTCTATTGGGACCCACTGACTGCTAAACAAAAGCAGGCTCAAAGCAGGGAGAAGACAGGTTCTTCCCTAGGGGTTTACAATCGACGTCAAACCTTGGGCCAGGGCTGGGTGAGCTCAGTGGCAGGTACTTGTCCACCATGCAGGTGTCCCTGAGTCCAGTCCCTGCACCACACACACACACTATACCCCATGTTTATAGCAGCACCACTCACAATAGCCAAATCACCAAGTAGCCTGTCTGCTCACCAACAGATGAACGGGTAGAGAAAATGTGCTGTTTCTCCACAGCGCAGCAGCACTCTGCCGTGGGTAAACGAAGGGCAAGTGTATGTCACCTGGAGGAAAACAGATGCAGCCTGAGAGCACCATGCCGAGTGAGATGAATCCCACACAGAAGCTTAAATACTGCATGGTTTCGCTTATCCAAGAAACCCAGAGTAGAAATAATACAGAATAAAAGGCAGGTGATAGGAAACAGAGACAGATTCTCTGTGCGGATCAGGGAGTCCAGCAAGAGATGGGGGGGCGAGTGCAGAGTTAAGGTGCGCGGTGTCCATGCACCAACACCCCTGGAGGACGCGGTCACTATGTCCTGCGAATATGGACTAACAGAAATGAAAACGAAAAAATTAAAACTACTGAAGAGGCTGTCACATAAAATTCAAATCCTGCCCTCATTTTCTGTTTCTTTATACAACAAAACATTCAATCACTATGGGCTTTAAAGGGCGTGATTTTTCTCCTCTCAGGGGCACTTTGCCCACTAAGCTATTGAAACATCAAACGCCCAACAATACATTTAACTGACTTATAAAAATGACCACTTTTCTCTAAATGGCACTACTTTTGGGGAGGAGAATAAAGTTCAAATAATTACCATTACATATGTTATGTATTTCATTTCTACAGTAACCAGACTTTCCCCAGTGCAAACATTTCCATCATGAAAACACAGCTGTCCAGGCAGAAAACCAGCGAAGCTTTCACATTTCTTTTCCTAACTGGGAAGGGCAGAATGACCACAGAGGTACGGCCAGCACCCTGCGAGGTGGAGGTGGGCAGAGGAAGGAGACAGGGACCAAAGCCGTGTCCTGCAGGGGCAGCGGCTACAGCAAATGCAACCTGACAACTGTTCCCAGACTGCAGCCGCATTCCATCAAAGGCTCTTAAATTCAGTTCCACACAAGTCAACTTGGTTTTGCCTGCAGATTCTGCCAGACGTTTTGCTGGTGTGCACAGAACTACGCGTCCCTGAGAGCTGGGGAGGGGAAGGAACGCAGCAGCAGCAGGAGGAGGAGGAGAAGGAAGAAGAAGAAGAGGAGGAGGAGGAAAAAGAGAAGGAGGAGGAAGAGGATGAGGAGGAGGAGAACTGAGGGTCTGTAGCTGGCCACGGCTCAAAGGTCCCTGTGCAAGACAGCTGAAGTTCAGGACTAGTTCCCACGTTTGACTTTTAATCCTTAACATTTGAAAGAAAAATTCTTTCTTTTCTTTTTAATTCTGAAGGCTGTCACCATTATTTCTCTCAAAGGAGTAAAGACAAAAATGTAACGCTATTTATTCCTAATTTTGACATCTACCTTCTTGGTTTTATTTGTCATGGGGACCACAGGTCATGTGTCACAACCTCCAGTTGTATCTTTCCTAGTCAATCAAGTTGCACTTGCCACACCGTAAACAATCTCTCCAACCTTCCTTCCTTCCCCTCTTTTTTTTTTTCCAGCACCAAGGATTGAACCTAGGACCTTTGCACTGAACTACATCCCCAGCCCTTTTTAATTTATTATTCTGAGATGGGGTCTCACCAAGTCGCTGAATTTCCTAGTCAGGGTTCAAACTTCTGATCTTCCCTCCAGCCTCCAAGACTGCTGGGGTTACAGGCCTGAGTCACCAGGCCTGACTACCACCTCACATTATTTGCAGAATTCATCTGGGCTGTTTGGTTGCTAAAATGTACCAGAATACATCCAAAATAAAAGGACTTCATGAGCTTCAGCCCAGTTTTGAAATGAGTAAAAGGTTTCAACATCCCGAGGAAGAGGAATATACCAGCTCTTGGGCCTGAGGTTAGCTCAGCAGGCGTAAGTGCCTGCCTGGCAAGTGCGAGGTCCTGAATTTGATTCCTGGTACAAAAACAAAACAAAACAAAATCTAGTAAGAGTATCCCAGGTCTTAAGCCAGACCTCTATGAAATCTCATGTAGCAAAATCCCAACTCCTGCAGACTGTTACGTTGTATGTTTATATGGGTCTCACTTCCTACCTTCTCTCCTTCTAGTGTACATATGCTTGCAACTTGACTGGCCAGTCATAAGGGGAAGACAGGTCTGTCCCAGCTGATATCACCCTTGAGATTGTCTACAGAGTAATTCACATCTTCTTTCTGTTCCATCATCTGACCTCACAGTATCAGGCATGCTAGAGCATAATATGTACTGGATAAAAGCACAGTTCAACAAAAAATACCTGTTGTGTGTGTGTGTGTGTGTGTATTCTCCCTGTCTCCGTCTCTGTGTCTGTCTCTCTCATACAATCTCTGCTTGAACAGAGGACCTTCGTCTGTGTGCACAAACCTGTACCAAATCAGACAAATAATTCCTGGCACATGAATGAATGGGTGAACAAGTACATATAAGAGTGAGTAATCAAAAGAAAGAGACAGAGACAGACAGAGCGAGCACATGCATGCACCATAGTGACCACTCGAAAAAGTGGTCAAAATCTAAACATAAAATACATCCCAAATTTTGACAGCTTAGTTTACAAAAGTAAACCGTATCAACAGTAAATTTTATATTGGTGACTGGCTGAATGATAATCTTTTAGATAAATTAGACATAATATATTATTAAAATATATTAGTACTTTGCTTTTTTAAAATGTAGCTACTGGAAGATATTGTAACTGTGGCTCACAGCCCTGTGCCTCTGTTGGGCAGAGTGGGGTTGTTTTTGTTTGCAGAGTGCTGGAGATCAAACCCTGGGCTTGAGGCTCCTAGGCAAGCGCTCTGCCACTTGGCTGCACCCCCAGCCCCAGTGAGGTCTGAGAGATTCAGGTAGAAGCAGTGTCCGAGGCAGCTCAACCATCACGACGTTACAGCTCAAGCGGAGCTCAGCCTGGCTCTCTCCCCCACTCTGGGACGTGCACCTTGCAGAAGGAGGGCGCGGCATCCCAGGTTCCAAAACAAGCCATCGGCCCGCCCCTGACCCTTCCCTCTTCCCAGACTTCCTCTGCTGGCTGCCTCCTGCTCTGTGAGCCTCCCATGCAGCCGTGACCCATTGCATGTCTCCCAGAGGGAAGCACACGCTTCATGAGCTGCTGGTACTGTGTCATTCTCTGATGCCAGGGAAAAGGCTGCCAGCCATCAGGTGTGCAAGTGAACAGAAGCTAGGAGCCCTTCTCAGGGGAGACACGAACAGAATGTCAGCACCCATGGGCCACCCAAGGTGCATGTGTGGCTCCCTTCTACCACACACAGCTAGCAGAGACCACTGTCCACAGGATTGGTAATCACAAAGCAGTGCAGAGGGGTTACATGCTGAGAACAGCAGGAGTCCCCTGTGGAGCTCTGGCCCTACCACTGGGCTCCAATGCTTCTGTCCTCAAATTTTCCTGCCCTGACCCCGGGTTGTCACTGATAATCAGAAACCCATTCTAGTCCCAGAGCCTGCATGATGCAGTTATGGCTGCTCTCAAGGGACTTCGGTGTGGCAGATTAAGCATTTTCCTACAGGAGTTATAGCACAGGAACTCGTCCATCCGTCCATCTATCCATTCACCCATCCATCCACCTATTCTTCCACCCTTCCATCTTTCCATCCATCCATCCATCCATCCATCCATCCTTCTATCCATCCCTCCTTCTATCCACTCTTCCAACCATCCATCTATCCATTTTTCCTTCCTTCCAGCCTTCCATCCATCTACCCACTCATCTTTCCATCCATCTACCCACCCATCCTTCCATCCATCTATCCACCCATCCTTCCATCTTTCCATCCATTCATCCATCCTTCCTTCCATCCATCCATCCTTCCATCCATCCATTCACCCATCCTTCCTCCATCAATCCACCCATCCTTCCATCCATCCATCCTTTCATTCATCTATCTATCCATTCTTCCACCCTTCCATCTTTCCATCTATCCACTCATCCATCCTTCTTTCCATCCATTCATCCATCCTCCCTTCCACCCATCCATCCAGCCTTCCATCTATCCATCCATCTAATCTTCCACCCATTCACCCATCCATCCTTCTATCTACCCATTCATCTATCTATCCTTCCTTCTTTCCTTCCATCCATCCACTTATGTGGCAGGAATTATTTAAATGACTTGGTATAGGTCACTGAACACAGACAAAGGTTTTCTGCTCAAGCAAAGACTCAGACATCAGCATATATAATAGACAGGTAAATTATACACCACTTTCAGAAGGAAGTAAGCACTAAGCAAAAATAACAGTAGCTCAGGGGAGGAGGCTGTGGAGCTCCGGGTGCAGGAACAACAGTTGCAGGTGTAGTGGGGTGTGGCTGGAGGAGACCAGTGGGGGCTCCTGCCTAGCAGGTGAGACCTGCCCAGAGGAGGAAGGTACAGGAGAGCATGCTGGCCTGGTCCCCACAAGAAGGAGGCAAGTGGGGAAGGTGCAGGCTCACGGGCAGTCATAGAGGTTCCCGGGCCAGACCTCATCGGACACCAAGCTCAGCCTGAGGTCTGCGATGAAAGATGGGAACCTACCAGGAGATGTGGAGCAGAAAAATGATGGCTCTGCCTTCCCAGGGACAGACCCTGCTGGGTGGTGTTCTGAGCACTGACTCTAGGGGTCAAGAGCAAAGCAGGGCCCATTAACTAAGGCCAGATAAACACAGCTGAAGGCACAACAGTAACCGGGACAAAGGAGGTCCAGAAGAACGGCTTCTGCTCAGGACAGACACAGGAAGGGCTGTGAAGATGGGGAAGTGGCAGAAGTGGGGATGCCCCACGATTCCCAGGACCCAGAAAGCTGTCCTTCCCACTCTGAGCAGGAGCAGGTGTGGAAGGTGTGGCAGTGTCCACACGAGGTGTCCACAGGAGGTGTCCACAGGCACCCTCCACGGTGCCACTCTTCCCTGCACCCGCCCTCTGGAGGACAGTGCTGGTGTGGCTTGCATCTGAAATGTCCCCCAGGGGTTTCCTGTGTCCAGAGTGGGGCTTTCTGAAGGTGTGTGGATCATGGGGCACTCACTCATCAGGAGATGAAACCACTCGGGAGTTCACAGCCCACTGTGCTGCGAGGAGGTGAGTCACTGCAGTGTCCCCTGCAAGCTGTGTTCTTGTCCCCAGCTCCTTCCCCACCCTCTGCTTCCTGGCCACCACCATGGGGTGTGCAGCTCTCCTCCGCAGGCCCTCCTGCCATGCTGCTCCTGCCTAGGAGCCAACCAAGCAGGCAAGGACCGAAGCTTTGGAAAATGAGGCAAAGTAAACCTCCCCTCATTTAGGTGGTGGGTGTCAGGGATTTTGTCCCTTCTATAGGAAAGTGACTGACACAGACGACATTAACAAGAGTGACTTTCCCTGTTACATGAAAGAAACTGTTTCTCTAAAAGCCAACCCATTACAGCGACAATAACAAAGAAGAAGAAGAGGTGAACGCAATTAACCTGGCGCTTCTAACCTGATTCAACATTTAGTTAGGAAACAGAACAGGCGTGAGGACGGCCTTTAGACTGCCTCTACTTGCAGGAAAATGTGAGTATGCAGGGGTAAAATCATATAAATAAACATTAATACAGAACTAATTTTCTTAGTTCTCATTTCACTGAATAATTATACCTTTGGGCTACCATGAATAATTTATTAAGTAGCACACAGTTTATATGTGAGCATCACAACTTTCTGCACTCATTATGCAACTACCTCAAATCCTTCCAAGGCAAACCGGCCAGAAAGTAACTTCCACGCCAAGGACTTCTTCCAGGCGGCCTACGGATAGTTGACTAAGTGTCTCTTTAGGTTAACAAGAGCCATTCCAAAAGCGGTTCAAGAATCTTCTCTCTGAAATATGCTTAATAATTCATTAAAGTTCTAGAAAGCCAGAGACCCTTTTTGCTTAGCTTATTATGCCGACTCATGCTTACCTCAATTAAGCTTTTGAGGAATGCAAAAGCATGTATTGGCTTCCTGGCTTCCTCAGTTATCAGAAGTAACCTATTCTTCACTAAGAACCATTCTTACGAAACAGTCTTCATGAAATACTACCGTTGGGTTCAGTTCCACTTCTCGGGAGTGCTGCGTCCATGTCGAGCCTTACACGGAGAAACTGTCACACGAAGACGCACAGATCCACTCATCCTGAGGGCAGAGCTGTTTCGATGAGGCTCCCGCTGCATGGGACACCAGCCATGGAGACCCGAAAGGACCCCTCATGTTTCTTGCTTCTCTGAATTCTCTGTCACACTGTAGATGTCACCCAATGGTGATCTAATTACTACACCTATTAATTACGCTCGTGATTAATTTGAAATACCTGACGCAAAATGTAAATAGGTATGATGAGAAACAACACACAGCCCTAATGAGATTCTAACACCTGAAATTGTTTGGCATCATTGTCAGTCAAGTAACAGCACCTAATTTCCTCTCCACGGGGCGTACTCACAGTGATTCCTGGGGTTATTTACTAAGGCTGTGCTTAACACACAGCCACTGGGTGCACCTGAACCAGCAGGCCACAGCCAGCATCGCCTCCCAGGCCGCTCTCTCAGCAGCCCAAGCTCCCACGTCTGACTTCCTGCTGTACCTGCCAAACAGGAGGCCCCCCAACAAGGCTGCTGGCCTTCTGGGAGCTCCAAATATAGTAAGGATTATAAGCCTTTTGTCACCTGCTCTGCAAACTGTGGATGTCAGAAAGAATGGAGGAGACGCTGGGTGGAGAGAGGAAATAAAAACAGGAAGGCGTGGCCATCAACACCAGGGCTTTCATCGGACAGTGCCACCTCCGGAATGTGGGGCTGAAAAGGGCAGCAGGACCTGCTGCCTTCAGGAAGGCAGTCCGGAAGGGGTGCAGTGGAACAACTCTACAACAGCCCGAGTGTCGGGGCAAAGGGTGGTGAGGATTCTCCAGGCACTGGGCCTGTCTTAAAGTAAAGCAGAGCTGGTGACTGGGCCAAAGCTGCCGCAGGGTCCCTAAGCCACAGTGGCCGACAGTAGGGACACAGACACCAGTGGGAGTGTGGGCAGCAGTGCCCACTCCTCTCCACCTGCTTCCCACTGACCCTTCCCTCACAGCAGAACTCCTGCCCTTTGGTTGGGAAGAGAAGAAAAAGCAGAGGAAGGGAAGGGAGGGAGCAAGGAGGAGAGGGGACTGGAATGCACCTGGGGTAAAAGTTTCCTGAAAGACAAGGAGGGCTCTAAGTAAAAGAATGTTGAGTCTAGGAATAATATACTTTGGAACCAATTTTTTCATTAGTAGCTTTTCCTCTTAACAAGTTTTTAAATAAAAATATTATTCAATGAAATGTATGCTAATGATCTCTCTTTAAAATATTTTATGATGGCATATCTCTCCAGAGATCAAACACGTCCTGTCACTCTGCCATC
The DNA here is from genome assembly GCA_004027295.1 of Dolichotis patagonum. Taxonomy (NCBI): domain Eukaryota; kingdom Metazoa; phylum Chordata; class Mammalia; order Rodentia; family Caviidae; genus Dolichotis; species Dolichotis patagonum. The sequence goes on from PVJX010029360.1 coordinate 12,082, forward strand.
AATCAATTTATATCACTGTTTGACTCTAACAGAATATTTGTACTTAAGGTTCAGAATATTAATAAAAGTTAAAGAAATCTATTATATAAAACCCTGATTCCAATATTGGTAGGCTATGCATACTGATCCAAAGAATAATTCTGAATATGCTAATTGAAATGCTCTTTTAATTTATGATCCCTTCAAACAAGAATCAGATCCCTGGAAGACAGAGGGAGGAATAATTTGGCCTTCCAATCTTTGAAGCACTATTAAAAATAGAACCTCAGTTTACAAGTTCAAGAAGTTTATGTTAATAAATCAAATGCATGTAAAACATCTATTAAAATAAAATTCTGAGTATCTTAAAATCTAAAACCAAGCCATAAACTGTATAAATCACAAAGGAAAGATCACAGCTGAGGCTTCCAGACTGCAGTAAGTACACAACCATGTACGGGAACACACATAAATGCACACACCTACACCACCCTGTAAGGTTTGGCTCCCAGCTCACTTCCATCCAGCGTGCAAGTGGAGGAAATGGGCTATCAGTGCCCACTCAGGCATCGGGCTTCACAGGAAAGGATCATCGCCCTTCAGAGGTGAACCAGCCCCACTGCCTGCAGGGACCCCACCTGGGAGCCATCTACTGACCTCGCTGCGGCCGCTCCCACAACTTCCCCCAGCCCAGACCTCTCTCGGGAGCATCCGCCTCCTCCCGGGGCCCACTGCACACGCAACGTCTCCACCGTGGAGTCTCGTGGCGTCTCCGACTTGAGAAGCCAAGCCGGCCTCCTGGCTTCCCCTCACGGCCCATCCTCCCAAGCCTATTCCACCCACAGACTTCCACGCCTCAGTTAAAGGCCACACCATTCACACGGCCCCTGGGGCCCAGAACACTGGAGTCATCCCGACCTGTCCTCCCTGACACAACTTAAATCCTGCCTGTCACCAAATCCGCCCCGGAAAGTGCCAACAGACTAAGGATCCTCATCAATTCCACCACCTGGTCCAAGCAACCATCAGCCCCTGCACTGACTATTCCAACAGCGTTCTGGAGGGCGCCCTGCCCACACCTTGTCCCTAGGTGGTCCATCCTACCTCGCAGGCAGAGCAATCCTTTCAAAAGGTGAGTCACACCAGGTGACACCACAGCACAAAAGCCTGCAGAAGGGGCCCACCTGTGAGCAAAAGCCTTGCAATGGCCCGCCACACACAGGACGGTTGGCCCCTGCTTCCCTTCTGAGCCTCTCCTCCTCTAACCCTGCCTCTCCTCCCCTAACCCTGCCTCTCCGGTCCTCTGGTCCACTCCAGATGCACTCCGCCTTCTGCCTGTCACACTTTTCCCAGACACCACGTGGATCTACGTCTAAGGTCCTTCAAACTTCAAGGAGGCCTCCCCTGACCTAACAAGTCAACACTACAGGCCACCCCGCCTCACACACTCCTTTTCTCTCTCTTGCTGCCTCATTTTCTTCCGTAGCACTTAACCCGTCTCACGTACTCTCCTCCGCAGCACAGCCCCGCGACACACACAGACGTCTACACCTTCTCCCCCTGGACCTGGCCGGGGACTGCCTCAAGAAAGTAAGCAGAAGCGACTCCATCCCTGCACCACGGTGCGCTGCAGCTTCTGCCTGGCCTCCCAGGGACATCTGTTACTGGGTCCCACGGCTGCACTGTGAGGCTGCACCACAGGGAAAGCCACAGGAGGGGGCCCATGAGGCACCTTTCTGGGACTGGCTGAATTTGCAAGGGTGCGTGTGTGCGTGCCTGCGACGGACGCTGCTGACCACGGCTAGCTGGTGTGCTCAGGAGGTGTCGCCGGTCACGGCAGGAACAGAACACTGAGTCAGGACTGTGAATACCGCACTGCGCCCCCTTCCTGAGCAGCCACCACCTCTCAGGGCAGCATCAGTGGACACAACTGCCCACCGGCATGGACCCACCTGGAGGTACAGAGATGAGAATGCGTTTCTCCTGCACACGAGAATGGAACACCTACCAGATGGAAGAAACGTCCGGGCAAAACAGGAGCAAACAGATCGCAGACACGGCCCTTGGCAATAATTTCTGATTAAGATGAGGATGTGAACACACTTGACAGGCGATAGGACCACTTGAAAATAAAGCTGCTGGTGGGAATAATGAGCACTTCCGGCCACTGCTGTCCCAAGGAAGCCACCTTACTTACACTTGTCCCTGACCAGGAAACCAGAAGCCAGACCCTGAGAGCAGCCAGGTCACTCAAGAGTCCCACACAGCAGTCTCAAGGGTCCACAGAGGGCACCAAAGCAAGAAACTACCTAGTGCAGAGCTCAGGGCCTCTTCATGGAATTCAGAAACTGAAGCTCACCTGTAACCAGAGCTCTGAAAAGTGACATTCGTGCCACATACGCTGGTATTATGAATATTCCAAGTGTCAGAACTAAAGAAGAATCCCAAGTGTCATTTCTCATAAGAAAAAGTTTTCCTGGTCCTGTCGGAGATGAGCTGAGGGCTGCTTGCCGAGATCCCCAGCCTTGCTTCCTCATCCCTCTGCTGGAACAGCCCGGCTCCCCAAAAACATATTCCTCCAGCTGCCTCGAGGAATCTGTCCTGCCTTTGAGCTGAGTCGGGCTCATGTGCTCCCGAGGTCCTCAGCTCCGGGTGGCGGGTGGTGGAGCTGTGGGGATAACGGGGTCCCTGCACCTGAGGAGGTCGTGTCCTCTCAGGTGTTTGGTGGTGGTGACTGACGCATTTGCCAGAGAAAATCACCTGCAGAACCACCAGGTCTGCTCGGATTCGCACTGTCTTTGCCCAGCCCTTTCCTGCCTTGTGCAGGAAGCAGGGCTGACTCCGTTTTCTCCGTGTTTCCTTGGGATCCTTCTGCATGGGAGACGCCCTGCACATCCTCACACCTGCACCAACCCTATAGGAACCTGAGTAAGACCCTGGGCCACCCCTTCTCTGTGTGTCACTGCAGACTGCAGGTCCCCACCTCTGTCCTCTCCACAGCCATCAGGAGAGAGCGAGCCCTCAGCCCTGCAGTGTGACTGGTGCCTGGCAGGGTGGGGTACAGGGGCAGAGAGGCAGCTGCCCCACCGAGTCTGAAGCTGAAATCTTTGAAAGCAATGCGTAGCAACCTGAGCCTTCTGCCACCTCCCGTGTGAAACCTGCTCTCTTTAACATGTTTCCACCAGCTCAAGTCGCCGGCAGGTGCGTGTGTGACTGAGCACTGGGCAGCGGCTTGCACCACTGGTGGTGCACACGGACCTAGTCACTTTAATCATTCTTTTCAATAAGAAAACAAAAAGCTGGCTGATGAGACAGGCATGAACCTACCAGCAGTGTGTCAAGACACCCGGCTGCGAGATGCATGAATTACAGCCCAGCGATGAACCTGCAGAAAGTGTGCATGTGTCTCCATGTCTATTTACACTTATTTTTTAAAAGCGTTAAGTTTTAAAAAGATTCTCACAGACTTTCTAAGGGTCGTGCTGGCAAAAGAGAGGTCACTTCTAGCCAGCAACTCATTTGGTTTCCTCAGAATCCCGAAGAAGACTTAAGAATGAAAAGACCAGGAAATGTTGGCCCAAGGCATGAAGGTTGAGCTGCACAGCTGAACACGGCCCATGAGCTAGTGTCCCGTGGGTGACTGAGTCCGTGACACCACAGCACGCACCTGCACCTGCCTGTCCTCACCACACATAAAAGGGGCTCAGTGCGCCGGCGGGTGCTGACACCGCCCAGGGCGCACCAAAGCCTCGCGCTGCAGACCTCACCCAGACTGAATTCTTATTTGCCAATTACAGCTCAGTGGAGCTGGAGGCAGGCGACGGATGAACAGGTAACAACAGCACGTCATTCCCGGGCAGGCACGGGCTCACAAGCCCACTCCCCACCGCTCCTCAGGACACGGGCCACAAGCCCAACAGGTCTTCCCAGCAGCAAAATTTCAGCCGCCCCACACGAGGCCTGCACGGAGCCAGAGCACCGTGAAGACCACACGGCCCTGCCTGCCTGAGCTGGCGAACATGCTTGGTGTCCTCTGACCGGAGACACCATGTGGAATGAGCCACGGGCCTCCTCGTGTGCCCTGTCATTCCGCATTACCTCCGCGCTCAGAATGTCAGATGCAAACAGGCCGTGATGAGTGAGGTGAAGGAGGGAAATGAAAATGTCAGCCGCGGAGGAAACTGTTAAATGGCACCAACTGCCCGGGCGAGGTGTTTGTCTACCCATGTGCTGCTTGTCTCCCTCAATCCATCATCAGAAAGGACAAGCCACCTCCGGAGGAATGAAGGTCCCGAGCCAGGAGGCTGGCGAGGCCTGGCTCCGACCGCCCACGGCAAAGGGCTGCTCACCCCAACTGTCACTCTCGGCCTCGCTGTAATCTGGCTGCTGTCAGCGGCAGATCCAGAAATAGGCAGGCACCGGCCTCCCGGCCTGCAAACTCCCGCCTGGCAATTCAGCGGCGCTGAGCTGGGGGCAAGGGTGGCCATGCGGGGAGCATCTTTTAAAGGAACAGCCGCTGAAGGGGGCACAGCTCCCTGTGTGCAGTGTTTTCAAGCATGAAGAACCCGGGTATCAGCAAAGAGGTCACTGCAGGGGGCACAGTGCAGGCCTTGGCGGCGGCAGCAAGAGTACTCACAAGGCAGACGAACGGTGGCTGCTGCTTACACCTCTGCATTCGCCTCCCAGCAGAGGAAGGGGACACAGCTAGGGAGACAGTGAAGACAGAAAGGCTGAAAAACAGGGTGCTATTATAAGCTGTCTTTGCCCATTGGGGAGACAGAAAACTTTATGGGAGAAAAACTATGCAAATCGTTCCCCTCCAGGAACAAGGAGAACCACGAGAACTTTTCCTACTTCTCTCGGGGACGGGACGAGGGAACTGCCAAACACCGCCTATTTTCCCTCAAAGGAAAGGGGCAGGTGATGAAGTGGGCCCAGGAAACGAAGGCGCCCTCTCCAGGAGGGGTTTCCGGGTGGCTCCATGGCTGTGCGCCCCAGTGGGGCCCTGGTCTCTGTGCGGTGCTACACTGGGTTTCCCTGTGCGTGCTCTGTGCTAAGACAAGGGTGACATGAAGAGGCCGCGTTCAGAAACACTCTCCACAGACCCTGCTCCCTCCGGAGGGAGGCGTGTCCAGGCTGCCTCCAGAGTGGGAGTCACTTCAACCCCCCCAGTGGTGCTGACTCTACAGGCCCCTCAGTCCCATGGGTTTTTCAATTTCCTCCCTTTTAAAAAAAATACTTAAAATTTTAGAGCAGGATTAGGTTGACAGAAAAACTAGGCACAAAGTACCAAATGCCATATCCTGTCTCTCCCCTTCTCCCCAGCCTCAGTTTCTCCTATTACTACTTTGCTTTAGTGTGGTAGGTTTTTTACTAACAAAGATGGATCCATTATTAGTAACTGAAGCTCGCACTGTATTTTAATACACTACAAAAGAAAATCTGAATTCATCCCATGGGACTTGAGTTTCTCAGTGGCATTCCTGCACAGTCCTACATAAACAGGAGACTAAAGACTCACATTTCAGGGCCGGGGGTTGATCTCAAGAGGCACAAGTGCCCACCTGGCAAATGCGAGGTCATGAGTTCAATCCCTGGTTCAAAAAAAAAAAGACTCACATTTCATCAGCTCTTTGCTTGGGTTTTTTGGTTTTGTTTTGTTTTGCTTTGTTTTGAGACAGGATGTCTTGGTTCCTTTTCTCTGCTTGCTGAGACAAAACACTTGACACTCAAAATTAGGGATGGAAAGGTTTATTTAGTGTCTTACTTTTTACTCATCACTGAGACAAAATACCTGATGCCCAAGGTTAGGAAAGGAAAGGTTTATTTCTTACAGTTTTTGGAGGTTTCAGTCCATACTCAGTTGGCTCCAAGGCAGGGTGGCATGGCGAGGCCGCAATTCATGGCGGCTGCAAACAGCAAAGCGGAAACCAGCAAGAGAGAGACACATCTTCTTCCTGCCATTACATCACATCCTGGCTCCACCCCTAGGAGGGTGTAGCACTGACACCACCAATCCAAGCACTAGACAATGAATCAGTCACAAATGCACAATGCAAATACATGAGGCCTGGGGGCCACCGACATAAACCATGACATTTAGCTTACATTTTTTGGAAGTCTCAATCCATAATCAGCTGACTGCAAGGCAGGGTAGCAAGGTACAGGGACAACACTTGAAGGCAGCAGCCAGCAAAAGCAGCCAGAGCATCAAAAGGAGAGAGCAAACCTCTTTTACTCCCTTGTATCCTACACAGGCCACTTTCCCCCAGGTCCGGTGCAGCACTCACAAAATCTCCTTACCCTCCTCTTGTACTGGATGAGGATATTTACAAAGCAGGAAACCTGGCTCCCTGCTGTCTCAGTTAAACTTCTAATCTGCTCAGTTTGACACAGTGTATCAACCATAACAGGATCTAGCTCTTTAGCCCAAGATGGCCTCAAACTCATAGTGATCCTCCTGCCTCAGCCTCCCAAGTGCTGGGATTATAAACCTGCATCGCCATGCCAAGGCAAAGATGACCCACTTCCATGCAAGCCTCGAGACTAGGACGACAAAGGTGGGCACTCCCGCCATGGGCTGGACTGGCCAGTGGAGGTGGCCCCTCGGATGGCCCTCCTGGCTCCATCACTGATGCTTCACATGGAAACTCAACAGTGAGAAGATCCAAAGCCAAGACCCGCCGTGCTGACCCTGGCCTCTGGCATTGTTGATACAGTTGCTAAGGGACAAACTGTGGCACTGAGCACAGGTGGGCTTTGCTGTGGGGGCTCCCGCAGAGGCCCCACTGCCCCATTCCTCCTCTCATCCCGTGGCTTTGTCCCTGGGGAGTCACTGTGGGCCCTGCACGGGGCTCCCCTGCCTCCCCCTGCTCTCGGATAGGAAGCAGGTCCTTGGGGACCACAGAACTGGTGCTGCGTGGAGCCTGGCGACACACTCAAGGTTCTCCCCACTTGCAAGCTCTGTGCAGACAGCAGTCACGCAGGATGACACAGGCGGGCCGGTAATGCCGCCCAGCTCTCCTCACCACAGCCGCTTTAAGCCTGGACTTGTGTTTACAAAAAAGGCCGGCATCTTCCGGAGCATTCCAGCCCCACTCTCAGGCTCCCCAGAAATAGCTCCATCAGAACAGGTGCCCACAGAGCTCCAGAGAGAGGTGGCCCCGGTGGAAGCGGTGCGCGAGAGTCCCCCTGGACCTGTCTGATTTTCTGTTACCCATTAGTAAGGCTAGTGACACAGCCTGTAACGCCAGCTACTCCGGAGGCTCAGCCAGGAAGACCCCATGAGCCACAACCCTGAGAGCGGCCTGGGCCACAGAGCAAGATCATATCTCTAAAAAACAGAAAGAAAGGGATAAAGGACCTGTGGCTGCTGGGGAGAGACCCAGTGCTGGTGGGCGGAGAGGGCCAGGCAAGCGCCTGTCCCCAAGGCCACAAGACTCAGGCAAGTCCCTAAGACAGAATGAGCTGGGTGGGGAAGGGGTCGATGCCTCCACCTGCCGTGTCTCTCCCTGGGCTGCCTTTTCCTGTGTCATGCACTGGATTAGCACTGGTCCGGCAGGTGAAATGAGCAGCCGTCCACAGTGGCCAAGCAGGCCGCTCAGGCATTTATTCCCTTGGAGACGGATGGTTTGTTTTAGCGTTTTTGCCTTCAAAGCTACACAAGGACGAGGCATTGTTTCAGCGTCCTGGCAGGGAAGTGGCTTTGAGTTTTTATTTCTACTCGCCCCCTCTAAATGCCTCTTGTTTGTTAATGATGAGAAGTGCCACAAAGGAAAATTCTTCAGATCCATTAAATTCAGTAGAGCTTGGGCGAAGTAAGCAAAGCAAAAACAACTCACAAATCGGACACTCCCAGCCGGTTTTGAGAACTCCAACAGCGGTTTAGACAGCATGCACAGGAAAACAACTGAGGTACTGAAAACAAGCGGGCACAGCCAGTCAACCAGTCAGCTGGCGACAGCGTCACCAGAGGTCTGCAACTTGGTCAGCTAACTAGCCACGGAGCCGTCTGCGCTTGGCCAGTGCTCGGAGACTGGGGTGAAACTCGGTGACCCGCAGGCCCCAACACAGGCAGCCGGTCTAACCCCACGGCCTCCGAAGGAATCTTACTGAACAGACGTCATCCAGATACACAAAACCAAAGCAACCAAAGCAACCAAAGCGTGCCATTTCGATCAAATAGGTGAGCCATGAACCAATTTACTTTCTAAGCGCTAGAGATTTTCCTGGAATTGTTGAGCGGTTATATAACTAGGGTTTGACTGAAACATGATTATATCACAGGCCCAAAAATGTGCCTCCTGCTGAACTACTGCCCTCATAAACAAGTCAACTGAAATTAGTTTTTAATGTAAGTTCATTAAAAACTGACATTTAAAATACTTAATGTTTAGTTATTTCTTGGGTTGCACCTCAAAACATAACATTTCTGCAAAACTCTTTCAAAGTCCAATCAGCCAAGTTTTGTAGACTTGTAGAGAATTCTTTCCCTCTTTCCTTTAATATGACAAAAGATACATGACTGTTGAAAACGGCTGACAAAAGTTTTACATAAGACATGAACTGCAACGAAATCTATGACGCAAGCATATATTAATTAGATAATAACCTTCGGGATTAAAGGTTCTTTTGTTTAACTTTGAGAAGGGAATAGCTGCTTAGTTAAATGGACAGATGTCTTGCAAGGAGACCTGGAAAATAACTCATCGTGAACTTCAGGGATGGCGTGAGTGACAGCTGAGTGAGGCCGCAGTCTCTCCTCAGGCACGCTGACCAGGGCGCCGCTCACCTGGCTGGCAAGACCTTCAGGCCGAAGCGTCTCTCAGCTTCCAGCTCTGACCCCTTCCTAATCTCTTCTCTCCAGCCGCCTGCCCCAGAGCAATAGCATTTTCTCTTGTAAAGCCGTCCAGCTTGGGGCTGGGGAGACAGCTCGCAGCGCAGTGCCTGTCTGCAAGTGCAAGGTCCTGAGTTTGACACCTGTACAAAAATAAATAAACAAAGCCGCCCATCTTTAGTCTTGCCAAAGGGCTCATCTAAGATTGTTATGGAACAACTCTTTCTATCCCCCCAACTCAGGCTCTTTTAATTCTCTTCATGGATAATCCTGTACTGCATCGTATTAAACACAGGATCGGCACACAGTCCTGAATCTACGCAGCCGATTCCTGCAGACCTTCACCTGCCTGTGCCTGCTCTGTGCTGGGACGTCCTCCAGGAACGCAGAGCTCTGCTCAGAGGTGTCTGCTAAAAACCCTCCGTGGCACGCGAGGAGCTCCCGATGTGAAAACTGCCAGCTTCCCGTGGCTGTGACAAAATGCCGGAGCCAACGGACTCCTGAGGACCAAAGACTGATTCTGGCTAAAGGTTTCCTGGCCTCCAGTCCATGGTCAGAGGCGCCACTGTGCATGGTCAGAGGCTGTAACAGGGCAGGACGCGGAGGTGGAAGCAGGCGAGGGACACTGGGATAGGGAAGGCTGCGCCCCGTACCCTGCCGGGCTGGCGCTCCGTCACCTGTCCTCTCTGGCCTTCCCACCAGCGTGGAGTGGTGATCCAGGTTCACACCTGAGCCTCCAACCATAATGAAAACGAGCACCAGCGCCCCTCGAGTCCAGCAAGGCCAGTGACACGGCACAGGGCGACCCAGGCTTCTAAAGGCCACAGCAAGGTGCTCACTTGGAAAACCTCCTCCTCATTTGGCACATGCAAAGCAAACAAATAAACAAAATGAAAGCACCTCTCCCAAGTAAAAACCCCCAATGCATCACAAAATATTCCTTTATGGTCATCTAATATATAGGCTGCTCTTAAGAGAAAAACTTACTATAAGCAGACTGAGGTACAAACAAATGCTGAGCGCAAATAATAACATTCCTCCGGAAATACAAAATTTCAATATGTGCGGCTCGTTTATTACAAGTTTTCTTCCCCTCTAACTCTGAATTTGATTTTACTGATACTGTTCTGGTAATATAATGATGTTCTAAAATTAACAGATCGTTCATGAATTGTGCTCATGTCCCAATGTGATGTGCAAGACAAACAGAAAAGGATGATCTGAGCGAAAATTTACTTTGGTTGGACTGCTTTTTTTTTTTAAAGCTCAGATTATTTTAAACCGCACATTTGATTTACTATTTAAAGAAATAATCACTTGGATTTCATGGTCCATTGAAATAAGCAAAATAACATGGGTTCATACTAAAAATAAATAAATGTAGATTTAAGTCTTATTAAGAAACAGAGCTTTTCCAGTATTGGATTTTATTTCATGCCATGCCAGGATGTAAAGTTTTATTTTATAAAGTATGTCTCTGGGGTAAAACAAAGCCCTAGCAATTGGAAGGTAGCGTGAGGGGACGTGTTTTCACTCGTTAACACCCATCTTATGGTTTCGTAAAAGAATTAACGTCTTTGCTCACGTAACAGGACGCATCTGTTTTAAGAGAGTAAGTATACTACACTACACTTACTATATACTATCGTAAAAACACCCGGAAGTGTTATGAAGGAATCATTCTACATACCAGCAAGTTAAGTTCCCCTCGTGCTCTTTCACCCTAAATCTACATTGCACAGTTAAAAGGTGGAGCTCCCAAAGCTGGAGCCCTCTTTTTAAGGAGTAAATATGTCACAGAGAGGCTGTGACTCGGCTCTCAGCCCCTTTGCCCTCCGAGTGTGCTCAGTGAACGTGGTCACGCGTGGCTAAGCCAGGCGGGTGACCGCCACACATAGTGTTCCCAAGGAGTGTGCAAGTGAGCACGGAAACGAGCACATACGCACACGCGCACACACACACGCCCACAACTTCCCACCAAACACATCTCCCACACGATGCTGCTATGAAAGAGGAAGTGAAAACCAAGAAAATAAAAGAGGGAGGGAGAGAGGGAGAGAGGGGGAGGGAGAGAGGGAGAGAGGGGGAGAGGGGGAG
>PVJX010029361.1:0-22997 GCA_004027295.1 Dolichotis patagonum
TAGTGAATGATGCTGCTATGATCATTGCCATACAAGTATCTGTTTGAGTCACTGCTTTCAATTCTTCGGGTACATACCTAGGTGTGGAATTCCTGAATATAATTTCTGTTTACATGAATAATCCATTAAAGAACAAGTGAAAAGCATTTAGTAGTTCGAAGCCCAGTCTCACTGAAAAGAAAGGCTCAGGCCATAGTTTGAGCACCATATACATGTGCTGGATTAGATAAGGTGCTACCTCCCTGCGTTTTTCCATGAGGTTTCAGGGTGCCCCTCTGCCCTTCTGCAAAGTCATATTTTTATTCTCTAGGTCTGGGTCCATCTCCCCCCGCCCTGCCCCCACCAGCACTTTGAGACTTCTGCAGGGCCTGGCCCTCCAGCAAGGCAATAGATCACAGAGAGTCAGCCCCACCCCCCGCTAGGGCCCTATAACCAAAACTATCCATGCCAGATGACTAGGAGGAGTGGAAATTCAGACGTTCTGGGCTGAAGGACAACTGTATCACATCATTAAAAGAGGATGAGAAAGGGTTGGAGATGCAGCTCAGAGGTACAATGTCTGCATAACATACAAGAGATCCTAGGTTCAATCCTCAGCATCAGAGAGAGACAGATGGAGAACCAACAGAGTGAAGATCGACCCTAAGGGAAGGGGTAGGGGCTATAGCTCAGTGGTGGTGCAGCATCTGCCTGGCAAGCACAAGATCCTGAGTTCGATTCCCAGAACCCCCCAAAAAAATCCTGAAGGAGTTCAGTCTGTCCTTTTAGATAAAGCCAGTCAGCCACAAGGCTGACAGCCTCAGTAAGCACATGGACCAAGGGAAAGGGAGCCCAATGAGTGTGTTTATGATAAAGGCCGGAGAATCCAACCTGCTGCATCAGCAGAGAAGAAAGAACGCTTTAACCAGAAGAGGCAGAAGGAGACACCTTACATCTGGGAGAGGACAGCTGTGTCACCAGCCAAGCTGACAAGACCAAGCCAAAACCAAGACCAACTAAGCCATCAAGGCCAGCAGAGAGAACAGCTATTGGTTTTTTCCCTGCACAGCTTCCAAGCCCTGACTGGGAGCCACATTTCCTTAGCTGAAGCAACCCTCCTATGCACGCCTTCAGCCAAGCAACTCTATTCCCAGGGCCAGCAGTGAGCACAAAACCCAGGCATGGTTAGTAGGATACCCTACCCTTCTGGCCAGAGCTCAGAATGGGTGTATGCCCCATTATGTCCAATATGAGCTGGGTCTTTTGCTAACACTACTGAGAACCAGATTCAGCCTTGTTGCTGGTGTTGCAAAACACAGAATGTAAGTCTAGAGCAGACACTGTCCATCTTTGTGAGTTACCTGTCTGAGGATGAAGTCAATCCAAGGGAAGCAGAGGCTACCAGTGGGGAGAGAAAAACCAGTCTCCAAGGATACTATGCAAGACCATGATTCAGATATGCCTGAATATGTCCCCCTTGAACTTTCCAGGTACCTAAACCAAAACATTTCTTTGAACAAGGGCCTGATCCTTGCAACCAAAAGATTCCTAAATCAGATAAATTATGAATCAGAATCAGAAGTACAGTCACACTGGGGATACTACCAGCCACCCTCCAATCAAAAGACTACATGGCTTCAAACTTCTGCTTAACGGAACTGCAATTAGACAAATGTTATACATCTGTATTTCCAGTGCACTACAGATTGCTTCAGCTCTGGTATGTAAACTGGGGTACCAAACTGTCACTTAAGTTGAAAACCAAAGAACCTGCCCACTGCTAACCTACTCTTCTTTCTTTGGTATTCAATACCAACCCCAGGAAGGCCTCTCACCCTGAGAGCCTCATTTTCCACCGTTTCCAGGAGGAATTGCACACCTGCTGTCAAATCCAAATTGTGTTCTCTGCTTCTCCTGCCTCCATCCTCTGCTTACCTGTTAACTAGAATGCCTCAAGTCATCTTTCCCTTCAGAAATCCTGTGCAGTTCTCACGGTCCACCTCCAGTGCCATCAACTCCACACAGCCTTTTATGGACCTTCAGGTGCCCTACACCCCTCTTCTCCAGCCCCTCGCTCTCCTGCCTTGGGTTCACACAGCAAGGCTGGTCTCTCCCCCTGGGCCCTGCTGCCTGGTACACACCAGCTTGTCGTATATGGATGGGGAATTGGAACAAGGCATAAATGAACATTTGGGACAACCCCACTTACATAAACAGGCTGCTGTCTGCATTTATGTTCATGGAGGCGAAAAGGGCAAGGCTGCAGAGGGTGCTGAGAACATTTTCCAGAAAGGAGGGTGAGGAACAGAGGAACTGAGATGTGGAAGTCAGGTGTCTGTTCTCATCACTTGCGCCACAGCCTGTGTCCCATCTCCAAGTGGCCACTAGCTATCAGCCACTGGACTGCCCTGACATCATACTTAATGTGCTTTTGGGTTTTTTTGGTACCAGGGATTGAACTCAGGACCTTGCGCTTGCCAGACAGGCACTTACACTGCTGAGCTAAACACTCAACCCTTTAAAGCGCTTTTGGCACAGCCTGCTTCAGCTACCTCTTAATTTACACAGCTTCTACCTTTGCATCTTAGATTAAATCCCATTAAAATGAATGCCCTCTTAAAGTACAGATGGCACAGGTAACTCAGGCTGCATCTGAGACCTGCCATTCACATAGAGAAATGAGAATTTCCAATGCACCAGGATGGCAGCCTGGGACGCCAAGACACCTTTCAGCTCGACAGGACACACCCTTCCCCAAGTGGAGGCTGTACCACCCCCCAGTTCAGACCAAGAATTCAAAAGGACAGATGCCACAGATGCACTTGTCCCATCTGAAGCTCTGCCCTCCATCCAGTTTCCTCCCGGCTACATTACAATTCCTTTCCAAGATAGCGAAAGCCAAACCCAGACAGGTTGGCCCCTCAGCCAGTGTCACCGCATACCAGGGAGGAGAGAAGATAGAATCTGGCATCCAACAGAGTTGGGACACACTGGGTATGCCACCGTTTCTGAACCTCAGCTTTCTCTTCTCTTCTCTAAAACGTGAAGACAATGGCAACAAGTGCAGGGAATGACATGAAGGAAGCAAGGTTTCAGCGCCAGCCCCGTGTATGTCTGGAGGGGGCTGCACCCACACCCTCGTCCATGGCCCTTCTCTCAATATTCCTGAGTTTTTATACAGATACGCACAGCCTCCTGAAATTTCTGCCCCTTGATTTTAGGGTACGTTCAAAGGCAGATCCACAGGTGCCCATCTGCAAGGAAGCAGAAAGGCTGCTGGGAGTCCTCAGCGGAATCGCAACTGACTGGCTCCCAACCAAGGAACATGCAGGATTGGGCCACAACTCCAAGCCTCTGTATTCAGAGTTACAAAAGTTACCCCAACCTGTGGGCCACCTGCCTTCCACACGGTACATGTCATCCATCTGGACTGGGACACATGGCACAACTGAGGCATGGGGGGAGGCCACGGTGAACAAGTGGCTGGCATTCAAGGTACCATCAGAGAAGGCAGGCCCTGCCAACACTGCCAGGGCTGCTCATCTCTCAAGAAGACACTGGTAAACAGATCCATAACATGGAACCTTCCAGTTTAAAAATATCCACTGAAGAGGGGAAAGAAAGGTATGTGGGCCAGCATTCTGGGATGCTGAGGCCAAAAGACGGCCTCCAGCCTGGGGACAGTCTGGACTACACAGAGAGTTCAAATCAGCCTGATGACATAATGAGATCCTGTCTTAGAACAAAACAAAATGCCAGGCATAGTGGCGCCCGCCTGTAATCCAGGGAGGCAGAGGCAGGAAGATTGCTATGAGTTCTAGGCCAGACTGGGCTACAAAGTGAGTTCAAGGCCAGCCTGAAGTGCATAGCGAAACCCTGTCTCAAAAAGATAAAAATTTTTTTAAAAAGACAAAACAATACCAAACGATGTGGGGAATCTGAAGGCCCAGCTCCTCTCTACCTCACCTTGGTCTTTCATTCAGGGACAGGACATTGTGGTGCTCTAGGACATGACAGTGAAAAATGAGGGGAGAACCTCACTTCCACACCAAGATTCCACACCTACTAGGCAGGGCCCCAGGCCCAGTCCTTAAATTACACGTGAGCTCTATGGCTCCCTCGTGGGGCTGTTACAAATCGTCCTGCCCTGTAAGTAAGTGCTTACAATCATAACTCTACTACCCAGTGTTCCCTATGGTTGGGAACATTAAAAATAGAAAAAGGCAGAGGAAGGGGAAAGGAGGAGGGGAGGGGGCTCTGATCAACATGCTTGTTCCCTCCTGCCTTCTGAGACACAAACGCTGTCTCGGGACACACGTGGGACTGCCATGTCTCCAGGGATGCTCCCAGCTCCTGGAGGGTTCCAGGAAGAACCTGGCTTGAGCACCAGCCTATATGAAGCAAAGTGTTCACAACTGAGAAGCTTAAAAGCAAGTGATAATTTTTCAGTCCACCCTTGATTCAAAGGCATGGAATAATCAAAGCACTGGCTCCAGGTTCCCACTAAGTGTGTCTGGAAAGAGACAAGAAGGTCAAACCCAGTTCAGTCGTGCCCAGAAACGACTTCAGGTTCTTTGACACCATTTCCTTCAGGGTTGAACCAGGTCTACCCACTCAGAAACCCCAGTATGGGAAATGTATATGAAGGCTGCCCTGGTTACCACCAAGGCACACCTAGCGGGAACTCTGGATGGTGAGCTGGACTTGACTTTAACTTATACTTACACTGTGTTTCAATGCATTAATAGTAGCAGCGTGCATGGGTGCAAGAAGTAATTGCCATAAGCCAGGCACTGCACGGCTTCCTACCTCAGGTGTTTCTGAACCATGTGATAGTTAAGAGCACAGAACCAAGTTAAAATCCTGCTCCTCAAGTAAGCAAAGGCCTAGGCTCAGTGACAGAGCACTTGCCTAGCATATGCTAAGCCCAGGTCTCCTCTCTCTGAGCCCTAAAACCATGCAGAGGCCAGGAAGGGGTCAGAAGATGAGCTACAAGGCCCTGGGTGGATCTCCACCATAGCAAAAAAAAATAATTAACTGGTAGAATGAAGACACACAGGCATGAAAGCCCTTAGCACAAGGCCTAGAAAACAGTAACCTTCGCTGTGTTGACTTATTCCAGGCACCATTCAACCCTACTGGGCTCATTTTAACCCGTAAGAAATGGGCCCTTCCTTCAGCAGCACTTCCCAAACATTTTCCCAGGCATTTTCACACCGTCTTCCTAACTTTCCCCAAATCTTAGTGCTGCCTATTATTTCTCTTAACACTTCTCTTTAAATTGACTTGCAATTTTTGACTTAAACAAATACCCTTTTTTAAAGTGTTATGTAACTGTCATGTGTGGAAAACCAGCATCCCTTGCCAGGATTCATTTTTTAAAATAGCTATTAAAATTTAAAAAAAAAAAAAAAACCACTTGTCCACCTGAAATTATCTTGCCTACCTCATTTATTTCTTTATGGATTAGGTAAGCAAGAAAATCAGTTGCTAGCAGGGGGGAAATGGGAGGTGAGAGGGAGGAGGGGGCCTGTCAGTCCACTTTAAATGACCAAGAGACCTCCTGGGCCCTTCAGCAGCCCCCATGTGCACAGGAGTGATTTTTGCTGGTTGAACCGAACAGGCCTGGCAAGCCCTCTATTTGGCAATATACTGGTAAGCAGCCATCTGTGCACCAGGCAGGCTCCAAAAAGATAAAACTGCATTTAGGAAAAAAAAAGCAGATACTGGCCAATGGTGACAATTCACTAATTCTGATACCCACTGGCCCCCTCTTTGGCACAAATGACAGTAACCTGCTTCTGCCTGGCAGGCAGCAGCCCCACAACTCAAGACCTGGGGGCCCAGAGCCAAGCACAGCCCTGGTGCTCAGCTCCATCTTCACAACAGCAAAGCTGCACCCAGCTCCTCCTCTCTGTGAGCCCCCAAACCTTGTGGAGGCCAGGAAGGGCTCACAGGATGAACCACAGAATTATACGTATGCATATGATCATTTGCTTTTTTTTTTCTCAAAAACTGCAGGAGAGGAAAGGGAGAGTCACCAATCTCAGATGAGGAAAGGGCACCTTGAAACCTGCACCAGAGAACGCTGCAGTCCTATGAGGACAGTAAGGACACGAGGGGAGCCACTAAATCTAGAGTCTCTCCATGCATTCAGCAAGTAGTACTAAGCATCTCCTATCCTGGGCAAGGGGAATAAAGGCCAAGTCCCTGATCTCAGCTCACATTCTAGGGAAGGAAACAGACAATAAGCCACTTATTGCAAGCTAGATAATATAAGTTAATGACAAGTGCTATGAAGGAAATAAAAGGAAAAGCAATTTGGTGAAAACCCTAAATGATAAAGCAGTCACTGGAATAAACTGCTTAGACTAGATGATCAGGGGGGTCCTTTTGGAGAAGAGGATATTTGAATTATGAGTCTAGAGATGAGGAAGCACCTGCCAGTTAAGTCACTGTTGACAGTAGATGCAAAGAGCCTGGGGCAGGGACGTACCAGGCATGTTCCAGAAGCAGAAGTAAAAGGATCGCAGTGAGTGATGTAGAACAGAAGGTCACTGGATTTCAAGTGAAATGGAAAGCTCCCAGAGAAAAGCTTAACTTTATTCAAGTTGTTAAAACTCCACTCTGGTCACTGTAAGAATGAATAAAGGCAACTAGAATCAAACAGGAGATTAAAACACTGGCCCACAGGAAATCAGATAAACTCAATTACGTTTCACATTCTGTCCCTTAAATTCCCAGGATCCAACTCCTCAGACTCTAGGGAAGGTCAATAATGTGAAGCCAGTTAAAGGGAGATGTTTGCTCTTTAGAGCGAGGACGGCCAACCGGGTAGCATTCAAACATCAGACAGGAGAGATCAAACAGCAGACGGGCCCTTCAGAAAGAGAGAGGCCAGGCCACCTCCTAGGAAGATAAGGTGCCATCTGTTCTGGGGCCAGGAGTGGGTCAGCTCCAAACCTGTGCCCCTTCCAGGTCTGGATCTCTGGGACTCCAGGGCAGGACTCCTGGAAAACTGACAGGCTCAGTAGCTCACCTCCAGCCAACTCACAGGGCTGTCTCCACAGGCAGAGACAAGCCCCCGAAGGAAGAGATGCAGGGTGGGGCGTCAAATCCAAATCCAATGATGTCTCTAGAACTATGTATCATCTTACAGGTAACACAATGAACAGCAGAACCTGGTAAACACCACCAAGAGAAGCTGTCTTCAAAACGCTGACTGCGGAAAACCCCCAGATAAACCAGACAGGGCTGGGGCTGCAGTGCTGTGGTAGAGTACTCACTCAGCACGTCCCAGGCCAGCAGTGGCGGAACTACGGCACACCTGCCACAGGTGGCTGTTCGTTATCACTGAAAGCTCTAAAGGTTCACCATCACCGTCCTAGGCCCTTAGCTCTATGCCCAGCACCACAACAAATTAAAAAAGAAGACAATCAAGTTTCTTCAATAAAGAAATCGCAAGGCCAAAAGAAAAAAATGTTGCAGAAAGAAATTTTACAGATTCAGAGATGTACACCAATCACATCACTTGTTTGAATACTGACTCAGAGAAATTCGAAAACTTTTATGAGACGTTTGAAGAAATTAGAACACTGACTAGATACGACATTAAGACATTACTGTTAATTTGGAGGAGTATGACGATTTTTTGAAAGAATTCTTATCTTTAAGATACAAACCAAAATACTTAAGAATGAAGTGATCTAATGTCTGGGATATACGTCAAAATAATTTTGTGGATGAGTGGGATGGTAAATAAATGAAACGGTCCAAGCATGGTATCACATTGTAATCCTAGCATTCTGGAAAGTGAAGGCCGTGGATCACAAGTTCAAGCCAAGTTCAAGTCACTTAATGACTTAAATAAAACTGTAAAAAGTGCTGGAGATGTAGTTCAGTGTGAAAGGCCTGGCTTCAATTCCCGGTAAAACCTCCCCTCCAAAAAACAGGGAGGGGACAAGACTGGTTATGAGTTGACAAAAGCTGAAACTGAGTATCATTTTGTACTACTCTCTGTACCCTTGTATGCTTGAGAATTGTCATAATCAACAAGTTTTTGTAAAAACTGGGGGATGGGTTTTCTCTAAGAGCACACACAGGAAGAGCCCATAAGCCATTCTTCTATGTATAGTAGGAGAACCACATTCAGTAAAATCACAGTTCTCCCCTTAGCCTGCCAGCAAGCATTTGCTGAATGATGAGAAAATCCATATTTTCCTCCTTATAAACAGCAGGAACTGCCCCAAAATAACCACCCCTGTATGAGGTGGGTTTCTTCTCCTTTTATAATAAACTGACCTCCAGTTCAGTGTCACAACAAGGCCACACAGGCTTCATGAACCACAGCTTCCAGAACACATGCATTCTGATTATGTTCCTCTGCCTTCATCCTTCATGCCAGTGTGCCTGTTTTCCCACCACGGGGACAAAGCTGTCCATCGCCCCCTTCTGTCCCTATCGAGGGGCTGCTCTGGAGCTCACCCTCACCTGTCTCACCTAGAAAAAAACAGGCTCTTCTCAATCAAAGCATGTTAAAGGAACTCTCCATCTCCAGGGAGATGTCATCCCATCATCTCCTCAAAATCATGTACAAACCCAACCCCTCTCAGACAGCACACTGGATATGCTCAGAAAGAGGCAGATCCTCCAGGCTGGCCCACAATTACAGCAAGGGACTGTGGAAGTCAAAGCTGATGAGCACCGCACCCATTTCTCCAACAGGCAAACTGAGGCTGGAACTTTCAGCACAATTCTAAGGACCTATCAAGAAGAGTGCCTGAGAGTCTCCTTGTTCGGGGCCTATAGCCATACTTGTCTCATCATCCTCCCTGGCATACCTACTTGCCCCTAATATGCAATCTTTCCAAGTGGTTTAGAGAGAAAAAGATGGTAAGGACCACCAGGACCATTTCAACCCTGAAGGCAAACAGCCAAGAGTGTTATCTACTCCAGGCTGTCAATTAGAGGTGCTGGGAAGATCAATGGATGAACCAAGCCTTCTGGAAGGATGGGGAGAGGCCTGAGTCAGAGCTGACTCTGTGCTGAGAGAGGAGGAAGGAAGAACTCAGCAAATTCAACACTCAGCACACAGTTTGGGGAAGGCTTAAGAGAGGCTGGCAGCTGCAGCCTGATCCAGGCCCCCTGTGGCCAGCCGGCACCCGTAGAGTAAGGGTCAATAGTGTGCACTGTACTGATTTCAGATGCTTAAAGACAAAGAAACCCCAGATTACAGCAAGGGAAGCAAAGGTCATTTAAACACTAAAAGGAAACCAGTATCTCTCTCTACTTGGGAGGTTAAGTCCACAGCCAGAGCCATCAGAATGGCTGGAGCAACGGAAGACTCAGATGGAGACAAGCACTACTACCGTCTGCCTGCATTGCAGGGAAGAGCACAGCACAATCAAGACGACAAGATACTACGAGCCTGGGGCATCTAGACTCAGCCAAGCCCCCCTTTCCCCTGTCCAGCTCTTCCTATGCCTTACTGGGTCCCCCCAGACTCTCTCTCCCCAGGCCCAGGCCCACATGGCCCCACACTCAGCCCACATATGGCTGGTCTTAAACATTACTAGCAGAGTTGTCACCACCAGATACCTTTCCTCAATTACAAGGGGCACCAGGCCAGCAAAGAGAGAACGGGAGCAGTTCTGACCAAAGCCCTCCATCCTCATGCAACACTTCTGACCTTGCACCTTCACCCATTACTGCACTTGAGCCTCACGAGCCCTCGGGTCCCTGAAGAAGAAACTGATACTTGGGGAGTTTAAATCTGTATTATCTTATCATAGGCAACATATGAGCCAGGCCTCAAAGTTTCGGCTTCTGCCCATGAAGGGCATTTCCACCCCACCACACATTCCATCATCGGAGTCAGGACCTGATCTGATGCCTCTGTCTTTCCCATGAAGCACATTTTCCTTTGTATTCTCCAAAAACAGGCCAAGGATGTCTCAAACCAGTCATTCCACACATCATCTGACTCTAGAGGGCCAATGTGTTTATCCCCACTCTACAGATTAGATACTGAATGGCAGGGAACAGAAGGGAATCAAAGTCCTGAGACAAACGGGGCCCAACCTGGAGCAGTAGGCTCCAGAGTTCAATGGGACGTTTCTTCTGCTAGGCACTTGTGTCTCCAACACCAGCCATTGCAAGACCACTTGCAGGATTTCTGCCATATTCAATATCACTAGTAATTTTACTATTTCTATTCAATAGACTCCTTCTTGCGATTGTATACACTTAAAGTGATGCTTTATATGACTCCCACAAATGGAAAAATCAGTACCACTAGCCATAACTAGAAGGAACTCCTAAAAATAAAACAGTACAAAAACAAAATGATCTCCATTCTAGGCAAACACCCTCTCCCATTTAAAGAACCTGGTCAGACAGCTGCTCTCTCTGTTATACAAGGGAAACAGAGCAAGTGTTAAAAAAAAAAAATCTAAAAAGTGTTAAAAGGCCAGACACCAACCTGAACTTTCTCCTTGGAGAAATCACGAGCACTGGCAGAGAATGCAAAAGGGAAGAACTTTCTCACTGGGTGACTCAACGTTATTTCATACTTAACAACCTTAAGTTATTTCACTACAGTTTCATCTTATGCTGTGGGAAATGTCTTATTAGACTACATTTTGTGAAGAGAGAGCACGAGACGGGAGAAAACCCCGCCACAGGGACAACTCATGCCATCTTCTCAAAGTCCGTCTGTTTATTGCCCACCACCCACCTCACTAAGCACCCAGCTTCTGAGCAAGCCAGGGGCTGCCGGCCACCATCCAGGTCTCTGGCTTCAGTGCTCTTGTCTTACACACAGTGCAGCACACAATGCAGTGGTCAACACTGCAAACCGGCTCCAGAGATTAGGATCCTGCAGGACCACCTAAAGTTTCAGCAGTTCCCGGGGGATCTTATGTCCCTCGGGTCCTGAGAAGCTTTGCCGTGTGCCCTAGCAGAAAAGGGAGGCTTGCTTGCACGAGCAGCTTTCGGGTCCGGTGGACATCATCCTGCAGCTGGGGGCTGGAGCTCAGGAAGCTGCTCCCGCGCCTCCTTCCTGCACCCAGAGCCCCACACTTCTCACCCTACAAGTCGCCCAAACTGTCTCTGAAATAGCCCAAGAAAACATCTTCAACACCCAGGAGCGAACAGTTAGGTCAACAAACCCAAGAAACACCAAAACCAAAGAGGAAACCCCAAACACACAGACACGGTGGGGGCGCCTTGCCTGCGGGCACCGAACGCGGAGCAAGTAGAGCTCGGCCAGACGGCACCTCGCGGGCCCGGCCAAGTTGCAGGGAAGCAAATGGCAACACCGGCACACTGAGTCGCTCCGGCTGGGCCAGGGCTGGATCAATGCTATCCCCGCGTCAGGCTTCGAGACAAGCGCAGCTCTGTACAAATGAGAGGTCTGGGGGCGAAGGATGGATGCCAATGCCGATACCCTGCCTGGGCGTCCGGGACGAAGCTCCGAACTCGCTCCCCGCGACCCGCCTGGCGAGGCGCCTTTTTTCCACCCAACACCAAGCCTAACGCCAGTTGGAAAGTCCACCCCGAAGAAAACTAGGGTTCAACACAAAAGCGGGGGAAAGGGGAGGGGAGTCGCCAGTTTTACCTTTTCTCTTTATTCTGTTTTCGGGATTTGTGCAGGAGTCCGATGAGCACCACGGCGGCGCGGATCCCCGCCTTTCGGCAATGCATCCTCTCGGCCGGCTGGGACATGGCGAGGCCGCCGGCGGTGCCCAGCCGCGCCCTCGCCCGCCGCGCGTCCCCGCCGCCCCGGCTCCGCGCGCTCCGCGCCGCCCGCGCCCCGGCCCCGGCCCCGGCCGCCCGCCTCGCATGGGCCCCGCCCCGCCTAGGTGCGCCCCGGGGGTCAGGTGACCGGGCGCTCACTTCCTGGCGACCTTCAGCGTCTCCTCGGGGCCCGCGGAGCGGCCGGCGTCCGCCCCCCCTGGCGCGAGCATTTCAAACGCTCACGCGGGCGCGGCCCGCGGCCGGGCTGCCCGGCTCCCGCTCCGACGCGCCGCCGCCCCAGGGACCGCGCCCGGCCCCGCCTCCGCAACCCGGCCTGCCGGCGCAGGGAGGCGCCCCCACTCTGCCGCGCGGCGCCCGTGTCCCCTTCCCTGGCCCTCGCGCCCCGCGCCCCCGCCGGCCTGGACTCGGTCCCCAGACAGAGGCGGCTGACGCGCTCGCTAGCCCGGCCCGCCGGGATACTTCTCCGATGCTGTCACTGTCTTTAAAACACTGGGAGAACAAACGTGCACCGGGAGGAAACGCGCGTCCTCCCACAGCCGAAGCTGCCTCCGCGCGCCGCACAGCGCGGGCCTCCCCCGCCCCGGGATCCGGCTGCCGGCGGCTCCAGGGGGCTCCCCGGCCGGGCGGGGCTGAGGGCGCTCTGGGTAGGAAAGACGCTGCCACCTCCTGCCTCGCTCCACCCGGCGTCCGTGGAAGGTCACTGTGATAGAGAGGAGTGGCGGGCTGGGGTCAACTCCTGTGCACGTCCGGGTCCTGGAAGTTTGCCCATACAAGGTCAGCGATCAACTTCGCAGACACCACCTCTCCGCTGTGGAGACCAGGGTGCCGTGGAGACCAGCGCCGGGCTCCCCACCTCCCCCCCACCCCGTACTCCGCGTGCAGACTCCATCTCCGGAACGCTAGGGCGCAAGGTCACGCAGGCCACCTCGCGGGGCAAGGGCCTGGACGGCGCGGGACCTCGCTCACAAGCCCCCCTCAGCCACTTCCATTTGCTACCGGGCCTCCCAGACTCTGCCACCGCTGAGGCATAACTAACCGCCTTGCCACGGGGGAAAGGAACCTGGCAGGGGGCTGGAGGGAATTAAAACAAGCCAATTAGTCCATCTTTGGAAACGGTCCTGTTGGGGCCAAAGAGGTCCCCTAGGCAATTTGCCTTGTTTTTATACAACCTCGCGTTCAAGCAAACAGAAAATCCTGGCAGGGAAAAGGACCCTGCTGGAGCTGGGAAGGGGCTGCAAATGAATTCCAGGGCCTGAGGCTGCAGCCCTGCTCTCCAATAGGCCTAGCTTCTTACTAGCAAGGGAGCTGAGGTGGAGAGGAGAGAGTCCCACAGAGGTTCTAAAGTGCACCTGGTCTATTTATGAAGCATCCATTAGCAATGGCCTTGAGCCCTCCTGAGCCGCCTGGGTGGTGGGGGATCACAGATACAACCATGCACATCTATTTATAACCAGATTGGAGTGGCTGAGAATGGCAGCTAGGATGGCTGCAAGACTACTACCAGAAATGACTTCAGAACGGTTGGGAAAAGAATAGTGTCCTGGGTGGGAAAGATGAACGGGCCCCAGCACATGGTCCAGCCCCCAGGATCGCACAGGATCTGCCTATTAGTGGATGGGCAACTTCAGCTGCATGGCAGGGCTCGCGATGGATCACCGGCCATATGGCAGCATAGATGTATTTTAGCCACACACCAAGGAAGGCCACATCCCCCTGGAAATCCTGTCTCCCTCGCCAGCAGTGAGCCCACACACACACACACACACACACACACACACTCATCCCAGTTCAGGTCAAGTGCACAACCACAGTGGGGCGAAGAGCACTGAGATGAAGATGCGAAGTCTTCCCGTGGAGCAGGTGCCAGTAATCATTCCTGCTCCAGGCTCTCAGCTCCCACCCAACCTCAATGTGGCTGGAAACGCAAAGCTATCTCCAGAAGACCGTCACCTCTCAGACCTTGATTCCGGAGGCCCTAAGAGGTCGAGTGTTTCCCGAGTATGGGACAGCTCTTCCTTCTACCCCACCCCACAGCCTTCCACCATTAGGGAAGACACAGGATTCTCCTGCTGGACTCCAGCTCCAGCCGCCACAGCCCATCACACCCACTCCCCAGAGAGGAAACACCAAAATTCAAGGGAAGCTGTCAACTGCAGGGACTGAAATGCCCATCTACTCTAGGGTAGGCCTACCCTCTCCACCAGACACTTACAGTTTGTCCAGCTTTGTGCAAGAGACTGAGAGGGGAAAGCTGGAAGATCACCCTTGCCCTGGATAAACAGGCTAACCACACACTGCAAACAATATCATTTCCAGCTAATGTGTGCAGCGCAGCCCAGTGGCTCCCCAAATTAGGCCTTTCCCGTGCAATCGTCACGATTTTTGGCCTTAGTGTCATAGTGCTAATTATTTATTATTTTACTTTCATTAAATCAACTCACGTTTTTACTTAATATTAAAAGAAACCATCATCGCCACCTTAAATGAAAACTCGTGCTCATTTGCTATCGATACCCTCAAAACAAACATAGGTGTATTAAACTGTACCTCAGCGCTACTCCCTGCTGAAAGCTCCGAGCCTAAAGCACCTACCTTATAAAAGAAAAACAGGCACAAGTGTGAGGTGCTAGTGAGACACTTGTCCCAAACTAAGACACTGTCCTTGAAGAAATTACAGCTTGGAAGAGAACCGAAAGGGGACAATTCTCACACTAGTGACTTGAAGGTGTTCTAAGGCCACAATGTCCATGGACACTTTGGGCCGGACAGAGAAAGGTACACAGGCCACAGGAAGTAAGGTCAGTAAAGACTGCAGTACTCAGAGAAGTGATGTCCTTCCAGGCTGCCACCCACCTCACAGCTCATCACCTTTCCCAGAGCCCAAAATGCCAGGCAGCTGCCAGCCTGGGTCTCTGCCCCAAAGCAGGGAAAACCCAAAGGCTTGTGGGGGCCTGGGTGAGAATGAGGGGCAGGGATGGGAAAGTTAATCATGAACAGAGGGCAGACAGCTGCACAGCCCACTCCTAAGGAGCCAGTGGGTTGAGACAGACACGCATGCTTGGTCCTGAAGAAAGGGGCCTTCTGCGCCTGGGAACGCACTCCAAGAGGCACATCCATGTGAAGCCTGAAGTCAGCCCTGCTGCCAGCACCCTGCTTCCAGAGATCGCCTGCAGCACGGCTCTCTCCCCGCCCCACCTGACCTTGAACTCTGGGTGCCTCTTCCACTGCTCTGCAGCAAAATGACTGCAGCCATTCTGGGCCAGGACTGGGGCGGCCATGGGGCTGGGACTGGGCTGGAGAGGAAGGGTAACATCTTTGGTGAAAATCAGATGTCTTCAGAGCTTGCCCCTCTTTCTCTGCAGGTCCTCAGCCATTCCCTGAACCACGTAACTGCTGGTTTAATGCAAGAGTTATAAATATACAACCTTAGAACGAGCCAGCATCCCTATCCCCATTCTACCTTTGGAGGCATATACATACACACACCCGCTGGAGGAAATAATTCGGAAGCACCCCTCAGACCTCACACTTCCTCACACCTGCACTATAAAGGCCAGACTGACATTCATTCTTGTCAGGTACACTGGCGCCCCCTGCTGGGCTACAGCACAATTGAGCCTGGAAGACTCCTACAAGGGAATGAGAGGAAGGGGAGAGAGAAGATTAAGAAAGTCATGTGAGGGGGGGGGGCGGCAGTTTCTGTTGTGAAAAGACAGAACTGCAGCAAGAGTTTGCCAGTATCCCAACAGCTCCCAACACCCCTGCCCAGAGCTCAGCTCTAAACAGGCCCATCTCACTGAGGGTCAGGACATGGGGTCAGGACATCCCCGGGGCAGTGTTGGAAGGCCTCAAACACAAGCCTTAAAATCTCAGCTCAGCCCTGCTGCCCCACAGCCACACATTTATTAAGTAGAGGCTCTGACAATAAACTGACCCTGGTTTTGAAAACAGATCTTGGTGACTTGTGTAGCATTTCCAAGCTCCAGGGAAAAGAAACCACCCTGAGGAAAGCCACAGATCCCACTCAACAGTGAGCATCTAGTTCTTGGGCTGCACATCCTCTGGTACCCAGGGTCGCAGAAAGGAACCTTGCAAGAAATGATATTGCTCAGAACTTTTCTGATTTCCCATTCCAGGGAAGCAAGGAGTTCTTCATGTATTGCTTTGGTTAATGAAGGTAATTAAAATCTCTCCATCTGTCCTCCTCCCCACCTCCATGGTTCATTTATGAATTTTTTTTGTTAAATTTTAAGCTGCGTGACTATAATTTTCCCCACACTAGGAACATTTAGAAAGATTCTCCTGAAATTTCTGATGAACATGAGGCACCTCTTGCATGGAGGCTGCCCAGGATCACCCCAGAAAATCAGGAGCTCAGGTAGGCAGCAATGCAATCCTTCTCACATCTGGAGTCCCCTATCCTCCACTTCCCTGATAGCAAACCTCCCAGCTTCTGACAAAGGCGCTTCCAACACTAGGGTTTCTGGGACTGAGTGGAAAGTCAAGAAGGAAGCTGTCTTTCCATATTAGCAACATTGCTTAGCAACACATCCTCCAAAGCAAGAACCAGCAGACTCTCCAAAACCCTATTCTGTTTGGCTGTACAAAGAACAGAGTGGTTTCTCATAAATGTATTATTTATATTCTATTTTATATGCCCAGTAATGTGGTCTGTGCCTGGCTTCTTTGGGAGATGACAAAATATACTTTGTGAGATTTCCAGACAACTAGAGCTTTGAGTAGCAAAACTTTGCACATGCTTGCTTGCGAGCTTTGCTGTTATTGTAATGACCTTGGTTAGAAATTTCTTTAGAATATCTTATACAGTGTCTTTTCTTTTCAAAGACAAGTTTTGGTGTAACTTTTCCAGGGTAACTGAGAACCATTATTATCAATATCAACTACTGTAGTGAGCTAAAATGCAGTTATAAACTGACAAGCTGCCAAGGTGAGAGACCCATTTATCACTGCCTTTAAGGGCCTCAAAGAGCTGTAGTACAAAACATTGCAGTGAGGAAACAAAACCACAAACCCCAGATAGACAAGCCTGAGTTAGAATCCCACTCCTAGTTTTTACTATATAGCCTCAGGCTAAGAATTAACCTCTTTGTGCCTCAGTCTCTTCATCTGTAAAATGGGGATAATGATAGTGCATCCTCCTAGGGTTAGCATTGTGAAAGGTTTCTTACCCCCCAGTACTAGAGATGGAATCCAAGGACACTCCACTATTAAGCTGTATCCCCAACCCTTTTTATTTATATTTGAGACAGCTGTGCTAAAGTGCCCAGGGCTGGTCTCAAGCTTGCAATCTTCCTGCCTCTGCCTCCACAGTAGCTGAGATTACAGGTGTGTGCCACCATGCCCAGCGAGTTGCAAGGATTAAATAACCATACATCGTTCACATAAAGATTTGTATAAGAATGTGCACAACAGTTTTACTCAAAATATCCACAACCTGTGGTACATTTACAAACTGGGGTACCCAGTGGGATACTATTCACCATCAAAAGGAATAAAACACTGATATATGTAATATCATGGGTGGATTCAAAAACATTATACTGAGTAAAAGAAGCTAGATCTAAAGCATACCGCCTTCATGATTCCATTTACAAGAAAATTTAAAACAACCTAAGGTACAAAAGAATTAGAACAGTAGCTACCTCTAGTCTTAGATTTTTCTGGGTTATTTATGGCTAGGTGGAAATATTCTGCATCAGGATGGAGTAAAGGGTTCATCTGGTCAAAATGTAGAATTAAAATTTGTGCATTTCGATGCATGTAAATTTTACTTTGCAAGAGCTGAAACTAATAATAAGAGTACCAATAATAATATGGTGGGAATGTGCAGTGAGCAGAGGGCTGGGTGAAGCAAGAACGGCAGAATGGTGGGTATTGTTGAAGCTGGGCACAGGGAATTTATTTCACTATTTATGTGCTGGGAAATTTCCATAATAAAAAAGTAAAGACAATGTTTATAGTGGGAGTAAAATGGTTAATAGTGGTTATCTCAGGAATTAGTATTGTTATTTTCTTTGTATTTTTCTTCCACTTACAAATTTTATGTAAAGATTATGTATTAATTTTGCAAATTAAAAAATTAAATAGGGGCTGGGACTGCAGCTTAATGGTAGAGCACTTGCCTAGCATGCAACACGGCCCTGGGTCTGGCTTCCAGCGTAACAAATAAAATAAAAAGATAAATGCTGCCGGGTGTGGTGGCATATGCCTGTAGTCCCAGCGCTAGGAGGCTGAGCCAGGAGTTCAAGGCCAGCCTGAGCTACAAAGAAACACCCTGTCTCACAAAATAAATAAGAAAGAAAACCTTAATGAAGCTATCAGGTGAGAATGTGTGTGACTCACCCATACCTTGCTGGGTCCTTCTGCTCTAGTGACAGCCGTGGCTGTCCCTACTGCTCAATGGGAACACAAATAACCTAGCTTGACAAAGATAAGGGATGAGCACCTAAAAGGTTTCTGACCCCAAATGCAAAGCCTATCTTTGGCTCCTCTTTTTTCCCTCTTGACTCATGTATATTTGCAGAAAACAAGAGCCTTGGGATAGACTGTGGTGCTGCTACGTGTGCGGGTATGTTCTCCACAGTCTGGGCTAGGTCGGGGGGCTGCCGTGAGCTAGCAGTGCGGTGCATGTGCAGGAATGGGGGTGCCAGGCAGTATGAAAGCCAAGACTAGATGACCAGGAGCCACTGGACACCTTTATTTCTGCCACAAAGCAATCACCATGTACACCGCAGACACTGCTGGGAATAACTAGTTCACATGCCTGGTCGACTTGAAAATTCATAGGCTGTGCCCCATCCACCCGATTCCTGGTAAATTCTAATTTATTTCCCTTTTGTCTAAACTAATCTCTTCGATCGGCCCCTGAAGAACTCTGGACTGGCTACTCCTTTCCAGAGGGAAACCGCCACTATTGATCAAAGCCTTTCTGTTTAGCCAGCAACGGTTTCCTTCCCAACAGACTCGGACTGTAACTCATTGATGTGTTAATAGATCTTTCCCACCCTGACTTTAAGTCCTTTTAGCCTAAAAGACAAACACAAAGCTTATCTTCCGTGTTGACACAGAGCTTGGTTGAGCCCAGCGGAGCTGGGAGGAGCTGGAAGCCAAGAGCCCTAGGCCTCCTGCGGAGCAGCTGCTCATCCACAAATTGCAGGTTTTCCCTCAGCCTCCTTTCCCATGCTGGGAAAGTTCTTTCAGGCATCTGGCTTGCATCCTGCTTGCTGTAGTCTAAGCTCTGTTTTTTTGTGAGCAACTCTCTCCACATCCTTAGTTCCCATATGGAAACCTTCCCCAGGTTCCCCCACTCATTCAGTATCACTGGCAGGTCAGGGGCTATGCAGAATAAATACCTCACCCCCAAATAGGTTTTGTTTATTTAACTTGTTTATGTAGAGACCAGGAATAGAACTCAGGACCTTATGCTTGCAAGCAGGTACTTTATACCACTCAGCTATATCTGCTGAGCTATACCCCTGCCCCCCAAACAGGTTTCTTAGGCACATTTCAAGTTGGTTATTCAGAGAGACTGCAGACCTCCGCAGACACACAGTGGCTCTGAAAAGCTGTTCTTTTCTAAAAAGAAATTTACATCTGTCCACACTGGTAAATAGCAGGGCTGTCCCCCTTTCTGCCTAGTGAGGGTCTCTCTGAGGTGGGATAAAGAAATAAAGATAGGTAGAAAAGAGACAAGGAAAACTGTAATGTTAAAATTGTACTTTTAATTAAAACTACAGCCAAGTGTAATAGTGCACACCTGTAATCTCGGCACTCAGGAGGCTGAGACAGGAGAATTGCTGTGAGTTGTTCAAGGCCAGCCTGGACCTCCAAGCAAGACCCTGTCTCAAAAAAAAAAAAAAAGTGCAGCTTCAGGACACAAACCCAGAAGAGATTCCTAAAGGCCTCAAAGACACTAAGCCAGCAAGTGAGGCTCTGGGCCTGTGCCCTTTACCTGCAAAGTGTACTTTCTCCTACCGAACCCCGCCCTCAGGAAGCACACAACCTTGAAGACAGCAGAGCTCGGCTTCAGAGCACAGGAAAACAGCTTACATCTTCACGTGGCCCACCAAAGGGGCAAACTCAGCAGCTACCAGAATGCACATCCTAGATAGCCCACCTAAGGAACACCCCATGTCCCCATAAATGTAGCCAGTTAGAAGCCACAAGATACCTCTCTCACTCTTAAGGGCCACATTCTATTTCTTTAAGTTAGGTAGTTTTAAAATTCTGCCTAATGAATCTCTCTCTGCCTCTGACTGATGAGTCCTGAAAATCCTTTTTCTATAATGGAAGTCAGGGATCCTGCAACCTGCTCAGTGGCTGGTGTGACTCAAAGTTCCCTATCTGCACTCTGGGGACCCCTCAGGTCCTATCCAGTGACATTTCCACAGCAAGAAGCGACTGGGGCTCTGAGTCCTGGCTCAGACAGACATG
The DNA here is from genome assembly GCA_004027295.1 of Dolichotis patagonum. Classification (NCBI taxonomy): domain Eukaryota; kingdom Metazoa; phylum Chordata; class Mammalia; order Rodentia; family Caviidae; genus Dolichotis; species Dolichotis patagonum. The sequence continues at coordinate 20,191 of PVJX010029361.1, forward strand.
ACCAAGGTGGCTGTTATCTGGGAGACCTCATCTGCATCACACGACAAGCCCTGCTCAGGTCCCAGCCTCTCCCAGCCACCAGCTTCCTCTGGCCCAGCCCTTTGTTAATAAATTTTCCGTAAGGCCGGGGATTTAGCTCAGTGGCTTAAGCGCCTGCCTGGCAAGCGTGAGGTCCTGAGTTCGATCCCCGGTACAAATAAATAAATAAATAAATAAATAAATTTTCCGTAAGAGCATTGGCTACCTTGCTCCACACATCGTGTGTGTGTGCTGTGTGTGTGTGTGTGTGTGTGTGTGTGTGTGTATGCGTGCGCGTGCACCTCACATGCCTCTCCTATGCTGTCCAGATAGACTAGAATCATCAAATGTGCTCTTTGCTCTCAATGCTAGAGAAAAAAGAGTACATTTAAACCCTTCCTATAGTTAGCCACATGGGTCACAAATGATGGATCATGGATAATGACTAACGGACCAAGGGTTGCCCCACATTTCCCTCCTTTGTAATACATTTTATCAGTTTAAAGAGCATGGGGTGCTGGGCTGGGTGACGTGCCGTGTGCACACCATCCTTCACACATTTCTCAGCCAAGGACGTAGGGAAGGGTGTTCCAGACAGGCCCCAGCCTGCATCAGCGACGAGAACTGTGCTCTCTGTGAAAGAAAAGCTCATCCTCTTGAGGCCCAACAGAAAAAATAAAGATAGGTGGAAAAGAGACAAGGAAAAATCACAATTTTAAATTGCACTTTTAAGAAAAACTGCAACTTTGAGACACAAAAGTTTCTCAAGTCTTTTTCCCTTCCAGGAAACTCCAAAAAACTTTTTTCCTAAGGGTTTTACAGAATAAGTAAACCTGTAAATTAGTCTCTGGGCCCCTACTTTCCACATGTGAACTGCACTTCCTCCCACGGACTCCCATCCTCAAGGAAGCCCACTCCCAAATGGCTTCAAACCCGGTTTGCGTTCCAACACAGCACATTCTGACATTCCAGATGGGCAGCCTGACGGACAGTAGGATGGCATATTCTAGCTCAGCCATCTGGAAGAGACACACAAAACCACAGAAATATACCCAGCTCCAGCCCATAATGCATCTCACTCCCCAAACACCTGCACTCCCTTCTGAGTGTGCACTTGTTTCTACTAAATAAATCTTTTCTCTGCCTCCCACTGATGTGCCCTGAAAATTCTATTTCTATGACCAGAGTTGGGAATTTATTCTGTGGATGCAGTGATTTGAGCTCCTCACCTCTGCTTTGGGGATCCCCCTTGGACTGCAGCCTGTGACACTGCCAAAGTAGTCTCACCTCCACCACTTGCCTCAAAAGGCAGCAGAATGCAAGGAAATAAGTGTAGACAGGGCAATTCATTGTGAGTGTAATGTAAGTGTGTGTGTGTTTTGTTGGATTTGATTTGTTGGTTTGTCTGTTGTGGACCTGGAGATTGAATCCACTGAGTTCAACTAGGTTACATCCTTGTTCCTTTTTATGTTGAGACACAGTCTCACTAAATTGCCTGAGCTGGGCTTGAACTGACAATCCTCCTGCCTCAGCTTCCCAGCTGGGATCCTCAACTGGAATCACATGCGTGCACAACCACGCCCAGTGTGTGTGTGTGTGTGTGTGTGTGTGTGTGTGTGTGTGTGTGTTTTAAGAGACAGAGTCTCACTAACTGCCCAGGCTGGTCTCAAACTCCTGGGCTCAGGTGACCCTCCTGCTCCATTCTCCAGAGCAGCTAGGAGTACAGCTGCCTGCTGCCGCTTGCTGGCTTCCCATGGGGAAATCAAACAAGCTGCTTTCTCAGCTGGACCTGCCCCCAAAAGAACGTCACCTCCCCACAGAGGCTTTCCTCAACCACTCATCCTATGATCCACAGAGATCCCCGTGGTCATTTTGCACCAAGGCCCTGGTTTATTTCCTTCCTGTCAATTATTCTAGCTCAAGGTTTTCGTTTTTTAAATGATTTAGCGGTTTGCTTGATTGCTGGTCTGCTTGCCCCTGTGAAATGAAAATTCTACGGGGATACCTAACATGTCGGAGACACCTAACATGTCGGAGACACAGACTGTAAGGGCAGGGGCCACACCCATCCCTCACTCAGGACAGTGTCTTACCTCTCTACTCCCAATAAATATTGTGAGAAGGACAGAAAGAAGGAGGGGGAAAGAAAAAAGGGGGCAAGAGAAAGGACAACGATGTCCTCCCAACCACTGGCATCTAAGTTTCCTTTGCCCAGAGAAACTGTCCCAGTCTTCTGACACGAAAGAGTTGGACGGCCAGAGGGAAGGGAAGGCATAGCATTGTCAACCCAGGGATAGAGACCCACCCTCCACCCTCTCAGAGGGCATAAAAAAAATCCAATGGGGTGTCTAAATGGATGCTTATGTTTTTAAAAGTCACATGAAAAACATCTACATGGCAGCTGGCACTCACAAATATCTTTTAGGGGACCCAAAGTAAACACACTTAACCCTGGGCTGGGAAAAATCTACCAAAAATAGTGTATTCTATGCCAACCCTAGAGAGTGAAGTCAAGCCATGATTTTAAAGTAATCTCTAGGGGCTGGGGACATGGCTCAATGGCATAACACCTGCCTCGCAAGCATGAGGTTATGAGTTCAATCCCCGGTACCCATAAAGTCTGTAGCCAAATAGAAGTCTGAGGCTGTAGCTCAATGAGAGAGCCCTTGCCTAGCGTACACAAGGTTCTGGGTTCAATCTCCCCCATGCTGGAGAGGAAGCAAGCAAGCAAGAAAGCAAGCAAAGAGAAAAAAGAAGAGGGAGGGAAGAAGAGAGAGAGAGAAAAAAGA
>PVJX010029362.1:0-23027 GCA_004027295.1 Dolichotis patagonum
TTAAACTTGCAAGAAATACATTTCAGTGAATATGGAAGGCAAGTCATTTCCTAAGAAAGAATTACAAGTGGAGTTCTCTGTAAAGCAGATTCTGAAACAGAAACTGACTGGGATGATGTTTATTAAGGAGTGCTCTTGGAATCAACCCTCGTGGAAGCAGGAGAAGACATAATAGGTTAGAGGAATACTGTAAGTGTGATAGAGGTATAGTTGTGGTGTTAATCACCTCCAAGATGAGAGTCCACAATGAAATTTCAGGGTTGTTCTGAGATGGGGTGAGATGACTAAGACTTCATATCTCCCCGTTAGTATTTTTTTAGCATGTGTGATATCCCAAGAAGGTACCCACAGAGAAATAGCTCCTGACTATTGAAGCTAAGGGGCAGGTGTTATGGACTGACACCTAAATATGATGCTCTAATTGTACTCTCAGCATCAGGACTACATGTTTTACATAAGGAAAATCTAGGAGCTACATGACAGTTATGATAGAAGTGCTGTGAATACAGGCTGCACTTGGTGTGGAGATTCGGAATTGGTACTGTAAATAACGGGAAACCTGGTTGGAGAAAACACTCACTGTAGACATGCTGAAGGAATTGATCGTGCAGAGCAGGTTGGTGACACTGGAAATGTCAAGTCCTATTTCCCCTCTGGGCTAGCTCTGATGATCAGAGGAACTTTAAGGAGTATATCTTGGGAAATAATTCAGACTGGTAGGTAAGGAAATTAAACAGAAAATGAAAGAGCCATACCTATACCAACTTTCCTTTAACCACCAGACATCAGTGTCCATCTCTAGGGAAAGGCAAGACAGAATGCAATTTCCATAGCAACTCTAATGCTAGGAACACATAGTGGTGACATGGCAGTCAGAAAAACAGCTCCTGAGGAGTCCCAAGTCCTCATTCTGAAAACCTGCAAATACGTTAGCTGACATCACAAAAAAGGATTTTGCAAATGTGACTAAGAGTGAAGACTTTTAGATAGGAGGTGACTCTTTATTACATGGATGATCCCAATGTAATTACTGTGGTTCTTACTGGTAGAAAAGGACTCCAGAAAAGGTCAGAAAGATGCAATGTAGAGAGACTTAAACTGTCATTGTTATCTCTGAAAAAGCACTGGGATTGTAAACAAGGAGTATGGCAAACTCTAGACACTGGAAAAAGCAAAGAACTGAATCCTACCTACAACATTAAGAAATACAGTACTAAAGGCACTTGTTTTCATGAGAGTTACATCAGACTTTCAACAGACTACAAATTGGAAAATTTTAGTTGATTTAAAATGCTAGTATTTTCTTTTCATTGCTGAGACAAAATACGCAACACTCAAGGTTAAAAGAAGAAAGATTTATTTAGCACACAATGTTTGGAAGTTTTAGTCCATAATCAGCTAGTTCCATCAAAGAATGGCTTGGAAGAGAAAAATAGTCACTACAGGAAGAAAGTACCAAATCAACAATTGAGGGAGACAAACCTCTTTCTGTTCCTTTTATTTTATCCAGACTGCTGAGATTAGGTTGGTGCCGACCCAATCAGAGGACTGATCCAGCAATCACTCACTTTTAATCTGAGCACCTTTAATCCCAGCATTTCACACTCTATATTCAGCCACCTCCCAAAACTCCCAAATCCACATGAGGATTTGGAGGTACATTTAGACTCAAATGATAGATAACATCCCCCACTGGCCCCTCAAAGACTCATATACATCCCTTTATACAAAAGGCATTTAGTCCATCTTCAAGAGTTGCCAAAGTCCTGACAGTTTCAGCATTGATGAAAAGCCCAAGTCAAAAGCCTCACCTGAGATTTAAGCAAATTCTTATCTTTGAGCCCCTGTAGGATGAATAGAAAGTTAAACATTTGTGCCAACATACAGTGGCACAAGATGGCATTTCTATTCCAAAAGTTACACACTGGGATATACAAAGGAATGAGACCAAAGCAAATCCAAAATCCAGCAGTGCAAACATTAAGTCCTGCAGTTCCATTTGAAGCATCTGACACAATCTGTGAAGTTGAAAATAGTTGGTTGCTCTGTTTCCAGGGGTGAGGGTGGTAACTTCCATGTATATACTCTTGGGCCAACTCTGTTGTCTCCTTTCAATTTTCTTCAGTGAATATACATTTCTGGCTTCTCCAAACTATTGCAGTCTCCATTGCACCTTTGGTTTCACATAGATTCATATCCTGCCCCCTCAGGGGTACACTCACTTACCCATCAGGAATTCCAAAATTTGGGTAGAAGCTTTCCTAAACCCATAACTCTTCCATTGTGCACGTACCTAGAATAACATTGGTGACTCCAAGGTCTGCTGCCAGCAGGAGCAGTAAGTATGCTCTCCTCTCTCTTAGCTGTAGGGGTTAAGTACCTAGATTGCTGAGCACTCTGAATCCAATTCTAAGGAACAAATTTTGTAGCCTGCCACCATTCTAGAACAATTTGCTCTGGGACTCTCTTCTTAAAGTAAACTCTCTTACTTTTGCAATTTGGAGGCTGCAAAATGTGTAGTCTTGCTGCTTCTCATGATGACCTTAGGCCATCTTTTCTATTCTCTTTTTCCTTTTCAACAAACTAGATCTTCTCTGTTCTATCTTTGCAGTCCAAAGCTTTACTGCAGCTTCCTTTCTGGTCAAACATACAACATTTTAAATCATTCTTCTGAGCTCTTTGCTCTTGATTCTCAACTTATATATGTTTACTCAACCCAACAGTAGCCAAGACTTTGCCTCAATATTGGACCGCTTTGAAATTTCTTCTGCCATATTAGTCTACTGCCCTTAATCTCAGTCTCATGCAAAGTCTCTAGACAGGAGTAAAACACACATGGACTTCCTAGAGGCACACACTGTCCAGAGTCCAGCAGCAAATGCAATCTTTCCCAACAGAAACTTCCTGAGCCTGGTCTTTACAGGCTGGCTGGTCTACTGAACTTTGACCAGAATCTTTCACAGGATACAGTCTAGAGCATTCCAGCACTAGTTTTTTAGCCTGCATCTCTGATCCTCTCCAAAATCTTCTCACGATCCATTCCCAGAGGGTCCTGAACCACATGGTCAGATATAGTTATAGCAATGGCCCCACTTTGATATTATACTACATTTGTGATCTGGCATATATGAACCAGATATAAATCTATATGCATAAATAAACAATATGGAAAATAATGTACTGCCTTTACATTGTGTATGGTACATATATGAAAATTACTTAGATATAAAAGTAAAACCCCTTTATAAAATCACAGACATGAATAAAATTGTACCAATTGCATATAAAAGTTCCGTTGAGAATCCAAACAGTATTGAAAATAACATTTAAATAAATCTCTTTGATATCAGTTAATGAGGTTAGATATCATTTACAAAAATGAAGTTCAAATATCAGAGTTGGTGAAGCAATTTTAACTTAATTCTAATCCCGTGGAACACTGATGGATTCTTGTTTAGGAGCAAGTTTGCTTCCAGAACTCCGGGCAGACAAAATCCTGAGAGAGATTAAATACTCTATGGGATTCAGTTATGGAGCTATGTAGACCAACAGAGATCCTGCCAGTTCATTAATGACCTTGTCTCAGAATCCCAGGAAAGATTTCACTTAAAATGCTTTTAGACTTTACTAATTATGTAACAATAAAATTGAAATGTGACAGTGATTTTGGCTAAAAACAATAAAATTAAGATTTATAATAAATCTTACTACATACCTGTATTAATATGAATTGTACTTTGTAATTTTGGAAATGAACTCCATCTTCATCTAACAGCAATGAATCACATTGGCTAAAAATGGAATCACTCTTAAGTAAGTTGTCACATGCAGTTTAGTTAACTCAGAGTATGATTTTTCCCCTGTCCTTAGTCCAAGAAATTAGAATGAATCCAGGGGTTTAGTTAACACACATGTTCCTCCTCCTGTTCTTTTCCTAAGTATTTGAAATATATCCAAAGCCTTTTTAAAAATGAGAGATGCAGTCAACAGGAGCCTCATGTTTAGAGCAGCTTTAGAACAACAGGAAAAAAGAGTTTGATTTCTTTCCTTTGGGAAATTGATCCATTTCTTTCCATGAAATTTTCAGTGATGCAGAAAATGCATTATAAAGAAAAACCCCACATCTGCTTATCTTTGCAAGTCCAATAACAGACTAACAAGCACTTGGGTGAAGGAAGCAGAAAGAATGCAAAACCAGTAACTTCAGTTTGTTTGGAATTTTAATATCACCATAGAGGCAAAGCACATGGTCCTGGAGCTTGGATGTAAATGCTCCTTGGAAAACTTAATAACTTAGTAGTGGCTTATTTCTTTGAACATAAAGGACCAGAGTTATGCATCACAAAATTGCATTTAATAGTCAAAAGGATAGAAAAAAACACAATAAAGGTTCATGAAATAAAAGAAAGAATTATGAGCAATTAATCAAGTGAATGTCTGAATCAATGACTCCAAATGATACTGTGATCTTACAGCTCATCTTGTTGCTGGAAATATTCATTTCATCTTTGGTCCCTCTCCGACTACTGCCCAATGCTTAACCAACAGTGACCAGAAGGTCAAAGTATTTACTGGTGACTGCAGGTAAATATATTATTGTCAGAATTAGATGTTCAATAAATATTTATTTAGTGAATGATGAAATGAGAAAAAATAATGGAATAATTGCAAAAATGAGTAACCTTTGTTTGGCATGATGAGGGTTCTGGACTGCTCACAGGCCATTTCAGCATGAAATGCTCCACTTTTCATTTTTGTGTGGATGTCTGTGCTCCAGTGTTTTATTTCAATGCTAATTAAATGTACCTTCCTTTTAAGAGATTTTTTTAAAAATATGACTTTCGGCTTATGGAATAGCTACCTTAAATTTTCTAAATTGATTTGCTTGGGAGATGCTCTGACCTTCTTCCCACTTATACAGGAGCATGTTCTTTGTTTCTTAAAATAAACTTTGGTTACATCAGAGCACTTCATTGAATAATTGCCTAATAGGATTTTAATTTTAAGTCTTAGATGATCATTCCACTGTGAATATAGTCTAATATGATCATTAGAAAAATTTAGATTTTATCTTCACAATCTGTGATGCATTAAATAATAGTCAATTTGTAACACAGCTGAGCTGAGCTGAGCTGAGCTGAGCTGAGCTGAGCTGAATAAGCATGGTTCTGGATGTGGAAGACCCACTTGAGAATAATTGCCAACACCATAAAAGGAGAACTGGAGGTAAAGATGGTGTGCTGTTCTTTTCTCCTGCAGAAGCTTGTCATGCTGGTTTTCCTGATATGAACTCAGCTGTTATCATCAGAGGAGCTTGGGTGCTTGTCTCTGAGAATGGCTGAGGTTCTCTTCATTAAAGCTCTGGTCCTTATCTTCAGTGCTACTTCCTGACTCCAGTGCAGATCTCTCAGTCTGCTGACACAGATCCTTCATCCCGCGGGCACACATTGTCTAGCTTCCACCACTGGCATTTGGGCCTTCCCAGTGCATATCCTTGATGCAGACTCCCTTGAGGTGTCATTTGCTTTAGTCCTCCAGCTGAACTCATGGAAGACAGTGGCATGGCTCCAGAACCTCAGCTGGATTCTTAGGGTCTCTAGAGCATGGAGAGATCTCCTAAGCTCTTCCGCACTTGCTTTTTTGGGTGAATATTATAAAATAGGCCTATAAATTATGTGTCCTGTATTTTATTAGATATTACTAAAGGAAAAGATTTATGAGGATATATTTTTGTTTTGCACAGTTACTGCCCTGTCTTCAAGTTCATCATTTGATAACTGTAATAACTATGTTTTTTTATTTTATTGTTTATGATTTTAGAAATTTTCTTCATTATAATTGAAAAAATTACTGTTTTCTTTTATGAGAGGTAAAAAAATTAAACTTTTCCAAAAGGATTTAAATAAAAACAAACTATGCCCACAAGTTTTTAAAAGCATGTTATTTAAAAAATCCATCTTTTAAATTGCATCACACTAGATATTCAATACAATTTATTTGTTAGCTTCTTTAATTATATTCATATAAATGTGAAACATTTCAACAACTGTAGAATTATATTTAACACATGTTTTTCAAATGAACTGTCATTTAAATAATTTGAATAGATTTGATAATTCAAAGGTGGTATTCTATTCTTTCTAAAATGATCTGATTTATAACATTCATGTTAATTAAATTTTTCCTGTTTATTTTAAATTTAATAATTATTTTATAAATTAATTATTTTTGTATTTAATAAAACATTTTAATTTGTTTTAAATATTACATATATAACTAAAATATAGCTTAATTTTCCTTTTTTTTTTGTACCAGGGTTTGAACTCATGACCTTGCACTTACCAGGCAGGTGCTTATGCCTGCTGAACTAAATCCCCAGCTGTTTAATTTTCTAAATACAGATAACTTATAAAGTGTTAAGATACTTTGAACATAATTTTATATAAAAATAATTTTTATTGCTGCATCTTTAAATATCAGTATGTCCGTATTTGTGTGCATAGATATTATATAAATGCATTTTGATAGATGAATAGACACATATTTCTCTATTTACATATTTTATTTGAAACATCAAATAAAATACTTTTAAAAAAGTATTAAAAAGTTAATACTTTTTATTAACACTTTTTATTCATTTTTAATCTTCATGTGGATAGTTTATCTGTGTGGTTATAAGACACTTTGAAAAATCTTTCTTTCCTCAGCATAGAAGTATTTTGCAGATTTTACATACTGTAATTCCCAATTCCGTGTTAGCTTTTAGTTACTAGTTGTTTTTTGCACACAAAATATCCATTCTCTTAATTGCCCCCCTAAGGTATCATAATTATGTTCAGGTATTAACTCCTTTCCTTGAGACCATTCCTTCTCAAGTAAAGATAAACATATTCACTTCCAGAAATGGGAATAGTAAGCCTGAAAGTAATTTTCCAAACTGTTGAGTTCCAAAATATGGCATGATGGCATGAGAAAGCAGCAGAAGCAGGAAGTTCATTCCTCTTTCACCCCTCTCTTTTTTTCTTGAAAGAGGTCATGCAGCTTCCTGACTTTCTTCCCTTTTTTCCTAAGAATTGTAGACCTTCATTCAAGGGACACTTTCTTTATACTCAGAGAAAAGGGGCACCCTCATTTCTGAAGACACAGGGACACCAAGAAGGATCTGGACAAGTAGACCTTGCTAAGGTCCCTAGGTAGCTACCAACAGATCATACCTTCTTTGTCCAATCAAACTTCTCTATAACTGTCTACTATCACACATGGCACAAAAATACACGTGCTTACTTGTTTTTGAGGGAGACTTCATTTCCTCTTGAAGACTTCCATATCACATAAATTGTATATTAAGTTAATTTGTATGTGCTTCTCTCATTAGTCTGCCTCCATCATGAGTCTAGATTGGATAAAAGGAAATTTGTTTCTACACCACTGTGTAATGAAAAAGAAACAAAGAAAAAAAATGACCCAGTTGGGTGCATAGAGAGGTAAAGAAGAATTTTCTGAGAGAGTTCTTTGATACCCTTTGGAAACACTTTCAGTCTTGTTCTCTTTCAATTTTTCTATCAGATTTGAGACCCACAGTTGCTTCCAGTACACAACCAAAAGGCAACTCAAGTTGGAGTCATGGGATGGATCAATGGAATAACTACACTACCTCTCTGCATGTGTGAGCAAGTCAATTTTCTTTCGGTTTAAATCAGCTTTAGTGGAATGTTCTGTTATTAGTGTAGAAAATCAATGACATTTTGCTTCACTGTGTGGGATATATTAAAACATAATTTGAGGATAAATCATTCATATTTTTTCTTCACTGCTATTTCTTATGATGAGACCTAGGAAATATTATGTAATAAAAGAATGTATTAATTTCTACTTCTGAATGTATTGCATCGAAGGTCACAGATATCTTCCTTCTTTTAACATCTTTTTTTGAACGGGTTGAGGTAAATTACTGCTTATATATGTATACTAAGTACATAGTAAACATTTATTGAGAAACTTTAAAACTAATAGCTTGTTTGTTGTTTTGCAAAATACGAATATTTTCTTTAATGATGAAATATTATGCTAATGGATGATGATTTGGTGGTGGAAAGGACATGGACCATTAGTAAATCTGTTGTGGGTTGCTATCCTTTTTTTCAGAAACAACTACATTTAAAAGGGATCTTTGACATTTTTGTCTTTACACAGTTTATGTGACTATATTATCTCACAGAATGTGATATTTTACTGGAATATAGTGTTTGAATATTTACATTTTTAAATCTAAAATATTATCATTTATATATTCTCTCAAAGGATAATAAGATATAATAATATTCATATTACTCACATGCCTTATTTCTCTAACTAGTGTCATACAAATCCCATTAATATCAGGTAGTCATCCTTATTTTCTCTGCAACTGCACAGTTGAGAGACAAGCACTTTCACCCAATATTTTTTGTATTATGTTTATATTCTCCTAATAGTACATAAAGTCTTATTCTTTTCATTGACTGCTTATTTGTAAAGCCAACCTTATAGTTATCAGTTGTAGGCATCACTATTTTTTATATCTGTCTGAAACAGAGGTGTATCATGCATTTGATGGCAAGTGATATTTAACTGACAGTGCTTTTCTTTTATAATCCCATGAAATAATTAAAAATTTAATAGACATATTTTATGATAATTATTTTAAAACATTTTAACTTACAAGTATTGCAGATCTGTGTTCTTACAACAGTCCCCATTTTAAGGACTTTCTACACATAGTTAACTGTTGATCAATTACTGCTTCTAACATTTGTTGATTGCATTGTGGTAAATAATCCTACATTCATACTTTTTTTCAGGCCAAGAACCACTCTATACTTACATTATCTGATTTAATTTTGTTCTATTTCAATTATATTTATTTCAAAAATATAAAAATAGAATATTTGGTGCAGGTGTGGTTCTTAAATTTTATTGTATAGTAGAATCACCTGAAAAATTTTTTAAAAAGATACTAAAATAGTTTTCACCAGAAAGAAATAATAAATGTTTGAGGAGATATATTTAATCTGACTTAAACGTTACACAAAGCATGCATGTATTGCAATAACACGTGGTACTTCATTAACTTGTAAAAAGTTTTCATGTATCAATTAAATGTAAATTTAAATTGATTTTTAAAAAGGTATATTCTCGTACTACATACCATACTACCTTAGTAGAAATTTCTGAGATAGACCAGGAGTTTTAAAGTTTCCAAAGGATTCTGTATTGTAGCCATGTTTGAGAATTTGTTTCTTTTGCTGACAATTTGTGTTTACCTGTCCATGCCTTCACATATTGACAAACTTTGCCCTTATCCAAATTTAAGAATTTAAATTATGCTTAACACATCTAAAAAATAAATGAGTTGTCAAATAGCTCAGAATGTGTAAGCCAAAATTTATTTGAATTGATGGAAAGTATTTCTATATTTTTCTTGTTAATTATATCACACTTTAATTTATTGCCTAAAAATTAGGTATAATCTCTTTTTTGTTGCTTGAAATTTTATAGGGGAAACATATTTAAAATTTTATCAAAACTTATGACATTTAGGATTATAACAGACTTTTTACCTATAGTTTTCTCAGGTTCAAATTAAAATGAAAAGGTAATCAATGAGAGTTGCTTGGCTGGTGTCTTGCATTCCTGTTCTCCTGCTGTCATCCTAATTGCTCCTTCCTGTCTGAATGTTAGTTTTGATCAATCCTGACCTATTCTATCTGTCTTAGATCAGCTCTCTTTCTGAGGTTGCAAGGGCAATTGGCTACATCCTAAGAGAAATGGGGAGATTTCAGATAATTGGTTGTATGCGTTTTTTTTTTTTTTTTTAAAACTTTGTCTCTGGGTGATAAAATGGAGGGCAAAGGCATTTTCTCTGAGTTGATCTGTCTGAGCAGAAGTCGAGATAAGCAGGAAAGACAGCAGCTGTGTTACTGCTCTAATGGTGTGGATTCAAGCATAACACTAACAAGAAGCACAGGCAACAGGCAAAAATAGTCACGGGAGGATGCACAGGTTTACCAGTGTTGCTCAAATCATGTTCAGATCTTGTCACTTCAAAATGGGGATTTCACAATGCAAGTATGTCCCAGGAAGACTACAGTGTGTTTACAAGGATTGGGGGACTTAGAGTGTCCCATATGGTGATGTTGATGAAACTGGCAATTCTCAGTAATTCCTTGCCTGAATAATAGGGCTCCAAAGCTACTCACAAGGCAATGTTGACAGATACATAGATAGATAGATAGATAGATCTATATAGGCATATATAGGCGGTATTTAGGTGACATTGTAGCACTCCTAAAAGGAGGAAGTTTAAGTGGTGCTTAGCCTGTAAGAAAGCCACCATCATAAATGGATAAATGCTGCTATGTTGAGAGTAGATTAGTCATCAGAAAAGTGGGGTACCAATAAAAGCATCAGTTTGGTCCCCATGCTTTTTCTTTCTTGTACATGCTCATTTGTATCATGTGATGATGGAAGGAGATGGCCTTCACAAAGGCAACTCCTTGATTTTGGAATTCCAAACCACTAGAACCTGAGATATAAATTATTGTTTCTAATTTCTCCACTCTATGTTACTCTGTCATAGCAGAAAAAAAGACTAAATCATACCTAAGTAATAAATACTTACATTATACTTGCATCCTGGACCCTATGGCAAAATGATAAGGATACAAATGTAGAATTATTGTATCAGTCACTCACAAGTGGCATCTATATGCTATATACCACTTAGTGTGTAAGCCTACATGCATGTGACATGTCACCCAATAGTGCATTTAAAAGCTTTAAATAGTAATTTGTAGTTCTTGACAGATTTTTTTGTCTTTCACAACTTCTTTGTTTATATTTATTTACAAAGTATGCTTTAAAATGTTCAAGAAAATCAAATTATGTTGAATTTAAAATTGTACCCTGCTGCCTTTCTTCTCAAAGCATAGACATACAATACTACCTTGTTACTACTTTAGAGCCCTGTTATTCAGTTTATTCATTATTGACTGATAAACTCACTATATTTTTATGCTTTTCAGAAAATGACATACTCACTAATCTGATTTTCTTTCCTGCCCTAGCAAAAGATTTTTAAAAAATAAGTGGTTTTTCATAAATTGGGATTTAATCTGTAGTAATTATATTAGCATTAGCATGAGTTAAATTATATGCTTCTCACAGATATTAACATTTATAGGATTCATGTTTCTCATACATATTAACACCATCTTATATGAATGAGCTAAAGAGTGAGTGAATTGAGTGCTAATAGTAAAAGGCCCTACCAAGTCTGCTCATGTTCTTTAGAATTTTCATTTAAATAAGTCAAGAGTGTAGAGTAGTCATTTTATGATCATTATCTGTTTTTTTCCCACAATAGTCAAAAATTGGGCATTTTGATAAGCACTATAGTTCAGTATGAAATATTGCCTTCATCCTTCAGGAAGAGGTAACAATAAATGAAGCATAATAATGGTGACAGCAGTTTGCAATTGGTGTGGTTGTGGGTATCCATTTTTCTCTTCTTTATATGAGCAATCTTATATGAGCGATGTCATTTTCTCAATTTTATATGAATTGTGCATCAAATACAGGCTTCAACTAATTTCATCTACCTGCAAAGAAATCAGAATCCTCAACATTTTCAGTTTTAAAACCAGAGCCTGCTAGTTATCATAATACTAGTAGTTTTATTAAGCATTTGGTCTGTTTCAGATGTAGATCATCTTAATTTATTGTCATGATGACCCTAGAGGACCACACAATCATTATTTTTACACTTTACAGAGTATGAAATTGAGGTTTACAAAGATTGCAAAACTCCAAACACATGAAAATCACACAGAAAATAATGAAGAATCTGAACTCAAATGCTTACTCTTTATACTGAAATACATATTTGGTCTCTCAAGAAAGTCATTTTTTTCAATTGTACACTATAGAGACAGGTAAAAATAAATTGAGCTTCCCTTGAAAGTCACCACATTTACCATCAACCATTAGTCATTATGAAATAATATGCGTACTAGGGCAAGTAGTTTTACTTCTAAAATATGTTCATAAAACTCTTGTTCAATTCTATAGCCTAGAACTTAGCACAATACCTGGTATGTTGTAAATATAATTGTTTATTTTTAAACTGTTGAGTTTAGGATAAATTTATTTGATCAATATATTCACTTTTCTAGTCAATGTTTTGTTCAACAAATCTTTATCAAGAGTTTAACTCTGGGCTGGAAGTGGGCATGAGCTTCGTACATTTTGGGGGAGAAAAATCACATTCTAAACTACCAAAGACAAAAATAACCTTTTAAAAAATTTTCTGCATATTTTATTACTAGCAACCTTTTTCAAGGCACCAGTCCTCAGTCTCCTGACTGGGCTTCAGTACATGGCAAGAAAGAAAGAAAGAGCAAGAGGCAAAATAGAGATGTGTGGCAGGGCTCTGGGTGACCAGCTGCTCTCAGGGGCTGAAGGCCCCAGCTCACCATCACCTTTTATAGCCTGTGCAGGTGAGGAATACGGTACTTTCCCCAGAACAGTGTAGAGGTAGAGGTTGAATGGGCAAGTTTAACTTCATAAAGGAAACAAGTTAAGGTTCACCCCACATCAGAGTGCTACTCTCCCTGTACCGTTCTCAGCAGTCTTCATCCTGCTCTGTGTGCCTCACTGATCGAGAGGAAGCAAGATTTCCACATTCCAAAATCGACCCACAAGGCAAGGGCAAGTCAATTTATAATTTGTCGACCCTGACGTTTTATGACTGGCTATATAATCTGCATTAACTAGACAGGAGAGAAGACAACCCCAGTGAGATCCAATCTAAACTGATACTAACCTCAATTTACCGTATTCCTCAGGATCACAGACTCCATTCGGTTTTTAGAGCATCTGGAGCTGGAAGGGCAAGTGTCCTCCTGAGGACCATTTACTTTGGAAGTTTAAAGATCACTAAATTTACAGATAATTAGCAGCTCCCTTCTTGGCCAAACACATCGTCTAAGGCTGTATTTAAAGGGTCAGCTTGAAGTATTAGAAAATGGGTCTGCATACCCTACTAGATTCTTCAAATTATTCAGCTAATAAATTTGAGATGCAAGTTGTACTAACCCAATTTTACTTGCCTCTTAAGGATTGTTATGTACTAATATGTACATATTTATTGACTCTGTTTTTATCTATAACCAGCTTTTTGAGGAGATAAGTTACTTTAATGCCTTTATTTACTGCTTACTAAATAAGATACTCATTTCTCTAAGGAAAGATAACAAATAAACCATGTCTGGATTAAAGAGCTGTAGTAAAATACATATAACCAAATTGTCACGCATGTAAAAGTTTCTAAAAAGTGTTTTAGAAAGTCTTATTCTGCTTAACTTTGAATAGAGGCATAAATTTCACTTGGTTTAATGTTAATTTTTCTGCAGAGTTTAGAGTTTAACTTTACTTAGATCCAGAACTTCTGTGATGCTTTGTGATTCTTGATATCCAGTATCTGATGCTTTTTTTTTATTATCTTCCTAGTTAAACTACATTTTTTACATTTAGGAACACAATAATTTCAGAGATATTAGGTATATTTAGCACATAGACTACCAGAGAATTGTGCTTTTATATTTATGATTTAATTATACTGTTCTTTTTACTTTCTCTGGATCTCTACTTGGCTAAATAGTGTGTTTGATTGACATTTTGTTGCCTTTTCCTAAAAAGTTACTCAAAAATATGCCTCAGTCTATTCTGCCGAATTGTACCAAGAAATAGAAAAAAAATATGTGAGAATTAAATATAAACAGTTTTTCAAATGTGCTGACCTTGTTAATTTTTTTGCTTTGTTTTGAAAATAAAATTTTATTATTTCATGTTTGTAGTCCATAACTGTTGCTTCGTTGTGAGGACTTGATACATGTATATAACAAGTGTTTTATTTACTTCTCCTTTTCCTTCTCTATCTCTTTCCCCTCTTCCATTTGTAAAATTATGTATCCCCTGTTTAATTTATGTGTCTTTTATTTACACTTTGGGTTTCTCATATAAGGAAACCCTGTGATATTTAAGATGTGTGTCTGAATTATTTCACTTAACTTGGTCTCAAGATCATGTTTATATTCACTCATCCTTGAGGTCTGAAATGTCTCTCTGGTTTTCATGTGTTCTTGTGGGTTTTTCTTTTCTCTTAGATGATTTTCTTTTATACCCAAGAATTGCACAAGATTAGATAAAGTGAGAATCAAACACAATCCTATACACTTATCATACAAGTAGCTTCCCTTCCAAGCAGGTTAAGTTTCGCAGCCTTTGACTTTGGTAGCTCGCAGTCCTGCTTGTGTGCTAGAATCACGTGGAAGATTTGGACAGCTTCCTACCCTGTCCCAAGATTCTGAGTTAACTGGGTTTGCAAAGGAATACAGCACTGGGAAGTTTAGAAGCTTCAGAAAGTTATCTATTGTGTAAGGAGGGGAGAAACATTCTCTATTCTAAACAAATTATTCTGATGTCATGAAGATTTGAGTGCATAGTAGAGATTGAGAAAAAAATCACAAATGGCTATCTACAAATGACTGAGCAATTATGCAAATTCACTCCACCTATTTTCTTAAAAAGAAATTTTTGAAGCATATGTATGAGTTGCATCCTGACTAGTCCACCTCTTCTCTTTCTCAGTTTCCAAACCACCAAGCATCCTGACCCCCACTTTTTTCTCAGCAAACTTGGCAGGCAGAGCCTTTCTGGCCACTTGGTGTAAGTTCTAAATTGGCATATCACTTGTCAGTATGAATTAGCTTAACGAGGTCTAGCCTCATGTCATGGGGATGGACCTTTTATTCAGTATCTAATGTTAACTGAAAAAACTCATATGCCAAGTTTAAATGCCAGATAGTTTCTCTCTTTTCAGTAATAAAAAGTAAAATTAAAAAGCAAAATAATGGATGAATAGAATGAAACAAAAAGATAGACCTTTTGCACTTAAGGAAGGATTCAGAAGACTAAGATCAAGGGGAGGGAAGCAAAAAGATTTCAGATATGAGGTGCACATAGTCCAAATACCCACAATCAATGTAAACAGCATATGTTGCAAACATGATCTAAAACAATAATAATAATGAAAATGGAGAAAAGACATTTAGAGAAGGAAGAAGAGAGGTGGACTGGGAGGAAAAAGTCATTAAAAAAAGTAGCAAGATGGTGTATGTACTTGTACCTGCTCCTCAAGATGAATGTAAAATTAATGTGCCAAAAGCACATATTAATAAAATAAAAATAAACTTACCACTACATGTAAAAGATAGATGTGTTTTTTATACTACAAAAACTGGACATGCATCGACTATCAACAATTATACTTTGTAGTGTTTAATGCACTCACTTATGTATGACCTGATTCCTTGGTACCAGCATATGAATGGACAGAACATTTTCAGTTTGGAAGCCGTGAAAAACTATACTTTACCAAACATGAACTTTAAGTCAAAGACTAGAGAAAGACTAGAGAATTGAGATCAGGTAAGTTTTAATAAAAACCTAGTACAAAACTTGATTTTGCTAAGTAACATTGAAATGTAGCTGGCTCAAAACAATAAATAGCTGAACAAACCCACTACCAAAACCTTAGAAGAAACTTTTAAAGTCGGTTCTCCTGATATATTTTATAAAAATAGATTTGTAATTTTATAACTATTTTATATCTGCAGAAAAATTTCAAGCATACAGCAAATGCTGCATACCCCAACTACTCCACACTTGCTTTCTCATTGTTATTATCAGTAAGGTATATTTGGGAAAATTAATAAATCAGTATTAACACATTATCACTAACTAAGGTCCATGCCTTATTCAAATTTTTAAAATTTTTTTTGCTGTACTCTCTTTATATTCTAGAATGCAGTCCAGAACTGCATTATGCTTAGTGGTCATGCATCCGTCATCTCATCTGGCCAAAACAATGCCTTAGACTTTCTTTTCTTTTATGTTCCTAATAATCTTGAAGAGTTCTATTATGAGTATACTGTAGAATGTTCCACGTTGGAATTCGTCTAATATTTTCAGTCTTTTAGATGAGTTTATATGTCCTTTGTGGGAATATTAGCGAGGTAAAGTGCCATTTTCATCATAACATATCAAGGGCCCGTACTGTTAATAGCATTCTTCATTGTTGGTGTTAATCTGGATCTAGGGCTGAAGGAGTGTGGCTTGCCTGTACAATTACTTTCTTTTCTCTTTTCTCTATTGTGTTCTTTGAAAAGGAGTCTCCATATACACCCTGCATATAAGACATAGAGCTCTTTGCTATCTTTTATGGGGTAAAATACACACATACATTACCTGAAATTCAAGGGAAATATGGTTCTTCTCTCTGACTCATTTAACTAAAAATTTATGTTAGTATGAAGTCACAGAAACTTTATATTTTTAGTTATAATCCAATATCATTTTATTTTATTGCTCAACTTGTTCCAATTTTAGCTAAGAACTCTCAGTTAACTCCTGAGTTCCTTTGACATGTTTCCTCATAGTGTGCATGCATGTCTACTTAGAAATATTTTTATTTTCTAGCACTAAAAGATGCTTCATTTTCCTATTGCTCCCTTTCTTCTCCATTCCTAGAATCAGCGGCTTCAGCTTGGAGCTCTGAATTCTAAAGTGTATCAGACCATTAGAAGTTAAGTATGTGCTATATTGTCATTACTACTGGAATCTTATTAGTCTCATTTCATACAAGAAAGTACATATATGTTTAGTAACACATATTTATATTTATACACATATTTATATTTATATCTACATGTATTTCTCCAAGTAATAATGTGTCAATATAAAGCAAAGTAGGAGTTCATATTAGTGTTTCCAATTCTTATCTGTTACTATATGGTATGTGCTAGAATATTCCTTTTGCTTAACTGCAACTTCCAATTCCAAAAGTGAGAAACTCGGTTCCCAGTCTGTGCCATTTATATATTTATTGTAGCATGTTCACTTCCAATTTGTGTATCTATTGGCAATAATACGATCAATCTTAACCTCAAAAGAAACAAGTTTACTGTATAGTTTATATTGACTATTTTCATTTCCTTTTGTCTCTCACCTTTTTAAGAGTCAAGACACCATTTTCTACAATTAATTGGGTAATATGTCTTCCCTCAGTGCATTTGGTGAGATTTGCCACACATATGTATCTCACTGGATTCATTCACGGTGACCTACAGTCCATGCTGTAATTTCCCAAACTACTTAATATCTACACTAAGGTGTAATGTTTGTCTGTGTCATCGTCTATGGGTTTGATCATTACAGACCATCATGTTTTCTTACTGTAGTACAATACAAATTATTTCCATAATCCTAAACAATTCTCTATACTTTAGCAACTCATCTGTATCCATTCCTATAGTTTTGCCTTTTGCAAATACTTGAATTGAATCATGAAGTATGTAGCTTTTAGGGTTTGATTTTATTCAATTAGGGAAATGCATTTTCCATTTATCCATTTTTATATATGCATCTATTAAAGCCATCTTGACTATTTTCAATTTTCAGTGATCGTGAGTAAAACTGCTATCAGCATTGTCACACATGTTTTCAAATTAGCAGGCAAAGTACAAGAATATAATTGTCATGCTTTACCATAAGTCTGTGTTTAAATTTATAAGAGATTTTACAAATAATTTTCCAGTGCAGATACATTATTTCACATTTCCGCCCATGACCAAAGAATGATGGTCCCTATAACAGATACAGTCAGTCATTGTGAAAAGAGAGGCACATACTTTGAGAAAGGTGTTCATAGGTATTTTCATAGTTATGCAAACATTATACCATACTTACAGAAATTACAGGAAGCTGCTCCAGGAATAAAAACACATACTATTTTAGAATAAACCTTGTTGTTTAATAAGTAGAAGTACTATGCTCTGAGACAGTGATAAAAAATATAGTAAGTATACAAACTCGTAATTTTAACTTACTATGATTACCAAGTACTATATGCTGTATATACTTATATGAACCAATCTTTTGCATGAATGGTAGAACAATGATTTTAATTATATCAGCATTACCATGGACATGTGAGTAATGAATTACAGCATCAATAATGACTATGATGTCACTAGGTGATAGGAATTTTTAAGTTCTAGAATAGTTTTTTAAGGCTATCATTATATATGTGCTCTGCAGTGAATGAAATTTTACAAGGCACATGACAATATTAGAACATGATTTAATTTCTAAGCATTACAGCATGAGAGAAAACAGAAAATTCAGAAAAAAAATTCAGACTAATTTGTCATCAGAGACATTTTTATATATTTAGGTTGAAATTTCTAGAAATATGACTCTAATGTATTGTGGGCATATGGAAGAGAATTTCATAAATTTCATGTTATCAATTTTACAAATTTCATGTTATCAATGAATAAGTGAGTTATTCTTGAATTTACTCCATATAATACTGTTAACTACTATTTTCTCACTACTGAAACTATTAAGAAAATCTATTTACAGTGTAATCTAAGTTATTTATTTAGATAAACGAAACTATCATACAAAGACCAGAAAATTTTTAATGATTCAGTGAATAATTTATCCATCTATAGTAAGTAGAGAAACATTTTTTGTGGTTAAGAGAAAAAAAACTTGTTAAAACAATATGAAATATGATTAACAACATTGAAAATAATTAAATACAAATTAATTTAATTCAAAATATTTACATGGCTTTTGAAAAAAGTTTCTTTTTAATTCATAGCTATGGCTTTCATAAAATCTTCAATAAGCAAAAACAAATAACAAAACAAAACGAAAACATCTTTTCTTCTTCATATCATTTGAAATTCATTTCAGCCTCACAAATGCTGTTGAGGGTTTCTTTTGAAGTGTGTTAGAAACAAGCCATCCTGTCTCTGGGTACACAGTAGCTCACCTTTTCTCACACAGCTTGGTCCTCTGGCCCCTGTGATCTGACTCTCCTGCGCCATACAGCAACTTCGAAGCCGCACCTCAGTGTTTCTTAGACACAGTGTTACTACAGGCAGTGGGGTTTTTTCAGATTCCCTTATCGTAGAAGAATTGTGTGATTTAATGGAATTAAATATTAAAAATTGGCTAGCTATGATATATAATGATATAATGTATACCATCTGTAGAAATGGTATACAATAAAACACACCACATAAAAAATTGTCAAATTAGTAATGACAAATACATGCATTCTGTGAACATCACCCCAATCAAGACTTACATTATTGTTTTACGTCTAGAATATCGTTTGATGTTTCTTTGAAAACATACAGTTCCTTCTAATGCAGAAAACTATTGTTCAGATTTCTATCACAGATTAATTTTACTTATTAATGAGATTCATATAAGGAGATTAGTATGTTAAACAATTTTGCATACTTTATTTTATTCAGAATGATACACATGAGATTCATCCATAATCTGCATGTAAGTAGTTTGCTTCTTTGTACCTATAACGTTCCACTCTAAGAGTACGCTCTTCTCTTGTTGAGCATAAACTTTGAATTTTGGCTACAAAAACAGCACAAGGCACATTTACGTAAAAGACTTTTTGGAGATGTGCGTTAATTTTTGTTGAAAAAAATACCTACAAGTAGAACTGCAACATCTCAGAGTTGGTTTGGCTTCATTAATATGGTGCCAAAGTGTTTTCCAGAATAATTGAAGCACTGATACTTTCATCACTAAATGCATCAGAATTTTTGCTGATCTCCATCCCCATTGACATTTAATGTTGTCTACTTGCTTGAGTTTTAGACATTCTTCTTGGCATATAAATTATCTCATTGTGATTTTAATATTTACCTTACTTTATGACTGGGTCATAGTTTGGATCTTAGTATTTCTTAGAAGTTCCTATGTTGAAACCTTAGTCCCCAGTGCAATAATATTTAGATATGGAACCTTTGGGAGTTGGTGACTGGATCGTGAGGGCTTTGAAGTTGTGAATTTATTATTCATTTATGAATTTATAATTTAATGGAATATTATACAGAGGTAGAACCTTTTGGAAGGGGGCCTTAGTTTGAGGAAGAAAATCATGCAAACTTACCCTTGGAGGGTGTATTTTTCCCTGTCTCTCCCCCTCCTCTTTCTTTGCTTCCTGGCACTTGGGATGCCCTGAATCACCACAGGCCAGAAACAGTGGAAGCAAATGACCAAGCACCCAAAGTTATGAAACCATCACGAAAATAAATATTTTCTCCATTTAATTTATTCATTTCAGGTGTTTTGTCACAATAAATGGAAAGCTGAAGCACTAGCATTGAATATTGTTAATGTACACTGCTCATTCATGAAACAAGTCTGTTCATGTAAGTTACTCATTGTTTTAACTGCACTGTTTTATTTTGCTATGGTTGAATTGAAGCCAATTATTACTTACAGATAAAAACATGTTAGCAGGTTTATTTGTGGCAAAATCTCTTTCTAGAGTCCAGGGGATTAATTAATGGTGAGCCTAAGTCAGAACACCCAGCTGACTGTCCGTGTGGTTCTGAGTGTGGGAGATGTACCTGAGGTTTGCTGTCACAATAGCATGAAGGACCAACAGGAGGGGAAGACTGCTTCCTTCCGATTTCCCAGGAAAAGCTACTTTTCAGTGGTTTTTCTTCAAAGATGCTTTGGCTGTGAACTTCTTTGGGAGAAATCTGATTCTCCTCTTCATCCTGGACAACATCTCCTGGACAGTGTCTCCAATGTGGATCACTCAGCCTTCTGGCACAGATCCTTCATCTTAGGGGTGTAGACTTTCTAGCTTCCAATATGGTCCTTGGGAATTTTGGGTGCAGATACTATACAGACTAGCATGGGACATTGCCATGGGCTCTGTTGGGAACCACTCAGACTGTTTCAAACTCAAGGGTGTCTAAGGACACCCAAGGACATGACCTTGGTTGTCTAGCGCAGGCTTGCTGTGGGATAGAGTTACATAACCTTGACTGAGCACAGGTAAATATGCATGCACTGGTTATGGCACTATGTAAGAACATAAAAATGAGATAAAAACCTGTGTAAGAATCATACAATAAAGATGCAGGTGGCTGTTTCTCTTGCACTCTTGCACTTCTGTGCTCTACTGTACTGCACGCTGTCTACTGCTGTTTCTGACGTCTTCCACACATGCATTCTTTAACCTTGGGATCTCTCTTCTCCCTTGCCTGAGTTCTTTGTGTCTTTAGCATATAAATAGACATTTTGAAATTTTCTTCATTTGACTGTAGAAAGCATTGACTAATGCACAGAGTGTGATTACCTATTTAGTGTGTGGTTCATCTCTGCTCTGTGATTTAACTATTTTTTAACAGTAACGTCTGATGAGCAGAATTTTTGAATTCTGATGAGATCTAATTTAACAACTATTTCTTTTTTTATTGTTTTATGAAAGAAAGGTAAAGCAAAATTTCACAACAAAATAATAGAATAACAACAGTTAACATGTTATATGTTGCTAGATTTAAAGTAGTTGCTCAGGGTACGATTTTCTGCAATGAAGTACTATTCAGCCTAAATAAGGATAAATCTGAGACATTTTTAGGTAAATAGCTATAACTCGAGATCATGCTCATAAGTGAAATAAATCAGACTTACATATAAACATCATATTGCCTCCCTGGTGTGAGAAACTGACAGGGTAAATAAGTTAGAAGAACTATTTATTATATGGGTAGTCCTTTCTGTATTCTGTGTAAGGAAAATTGTCTAAAAATTCTGAAATGCTCAGTATCTTCTCCCATGTTTTTGGCAGAAGCTTTATAGATTTGGCTTATACATTTAGACTTATGACCTTCCTAAATTAAAATTTATGTGTGAGATGAGAACAAGGATAAAAAAGTATTTTTCTCATATGCACATCCAGTTGTTATATAACTATTTTTAACTGAAGACAGTATAATTCTTTTCCTTGTTTATTAGTTTTGTAAATTTGTTAAAATCATTAACTGTAGTGATGGATCTATTTTTTATGTTTAGTTTGTTTTCATTGATCTATTTCTTTTTCTTTTCGTTAATATCGCAGGGTTTTCTTTGTTTCTTTGTTCGTTTTTTGCTTTGATTTTTATGGTTCCAGAGATTGAACTCATGGCCTCATGAATTCTCAGTAGGCATTCTACCACTCAGCTACAATGCTGGCCTTATAATTTATAAGGCATGCAGCTAGATAATAATTCTTGAAAACATGTAGATGTCTTCATATGTACTTGGTCAACTTTAATGACTAATTTTTCTAAGTGTTTTGCATTTGAATTTAACACCAGCTTGTCAATTTCTAGCCCCAAACCATGCTAGTATGTTGTTTGGTATAATATTAAATGTATATATTAGCTATAAAATGAATAAAACGTAACATTTAAATAATATTTAACTCTCTAAATATTTGATATGGTATTTATTGTGTTTATTTTATTCTCCATTAATTTCTTTTAACAATTGAAAAACATTCTTTGTAGATGTTTTGTACACGATGGGATTAAATATATTCCTAAATTTAGAATTTTTGTTTGAAACAGGGTCTCGCTGTTTTTTTCAGTATGGCCTTGAGTTCACTTGGCAGCCCAAGCTGGCCCGGAATTCACAGCCATCCTCCTGTGTCAGCCTCCTGAGCGTTGGGATGGCATGTGCCACCATACCCAGCATGATATTTTTGAAGCTATTCTATCTGCACACAGAATACAATAAAATAAACACGTGTTAAATGGACTTCAGCAAGTTACAATTTTATACCTCATGTAAATTCAGTCACTAAAAAGATATAGAACACTTTTATTTCTCAAAATATTTCCATGTGTATTGTCTCAGTCAACACTCAAACTTCTAGTCTTGAAAAGTACTAACCTGATATCTGCTACTTTAGATAAATTTTTTCTATAACTTTCTATAAAGCAAGTCATGCATATTCTTTTTATAACTGGCTCAGCACAATGTATTTCAGGTTTCTTCACGTTGCAGGTAATAGCAGTTTACTTGTTTTCATTGGCAAACAATGTACA
>PVJX010029363.1:0-22995 GCA_004027295.1 Dolichotis patagonum
AACAGCTGTTTTGAAGAAAACATTATGACAGCTATTGCTGATTTAATATTATCCTTCTTAGAAGTCCTACCATGCTTTTTTTTGTCCTATTACCATTGGTTCTGTCTACCACATTGTGTCTCATTGGAATTTGAATATGTGTGATAGTTCAAACAAATTTTTTTCTTTTTTATCAAAAATGAGATATTATAATACCCATTGATCATTTTCTGTTATTGGGTTCAGAAAGCCCTGGAATTCTTTCACTCTATGCATGGCTTTATACTATTGTGTTATGTTTGATATTATTGTAATTGAAACTATGCTCAACTATAGCAGAGTAAGAGATATGGTGTTAAATACTGTTGATGTCCAGTTGACTTAATGTAAAGTACTGTGTTGCCTATGTTGTCCTCTTCTGATCTGCTCTGTACTGTCCCCTTTTGTTTTATTCTCTTTTAAATAAAAAAAAGAGACGTCTGGACCTAGAGGCAGACACAAACACAGGGAAAATGATGTAAAGACATAGGGAGGAGACAGCTGTACAATGGCTGGGGACCTCTGAGGTTACCAGGAGCTAGGAGAGATACATGGAATATAATCATTCCCGGCACCTTCCAGAAAACATGGCCTTGCTAACATTTGGATTTTCAACTTGTAGCTTCCAAAATCATGATACAATAAATTTGCTTTTCTAAGCCACACAAGTTTACAGTATTTTTCTATTGGTGTCCCTGAGAAACTAATATAGCGTTACCTCGGTTCACGAGCTCAATTCTCTCCTCAATTCTGGTCACAAACCAAGCTGGACAAGAATCAAATGAAATTTCCATCAAACATAACAACTGAATCTGATTCAGTTATCAATCAACTTGGTTTGTAACCTGAATCGTGGAAAGAATCAAGTTTGGGAATGGAGGTACCATAATACACAGCTCCAAGCTCCATGCAAAGACAGCCCTTGCTATGGCTCAGGGGAAAGTATTGTCACATCCTATGCCTCTGAATCATCAGACTTGTCACTGGTACCCATCTTGAAAATGAAAAGGGCCAATATGAAGTACGCATTCCAGGTTTCTTCTCAGAAGTTGGACATTTTAAATTGAGTAAATGTAAATAGAATTTATTAAATGTAAAAAAAAAACCTTTAAAGCTGTTCTAAAGTGCATAATAAAGGAAGAGTGATGGTTGTTTGGGTCAAACTGATATGTTTGTGAGCTGTTGCAGCCATGAAATCAGTCATAATTACATCCTCACCACTGCCTCTATCTTTATAAATAGTGAATAAAGAATTCGATGATATGAAATTCATCATGCGCATATTGAGGCTGTATACCTATGCAGAAACTATGGTGCTCTGTAGCTAGTGGGGTTCAAAGTAGGCTTGAGGGTGGTGACAGTGACTATTTGGACATCACAGATCAGCGCCAACATGACCTGTGGCCTGTGGGGTGGTAGAAATTTTAAGTATTCTGAATCTCAATCCAAAATTAAATAAAAACATCAATCTGATCAACTATGGTAGCCTGTCTTTAGGAAATACTGGACATAAATAGCTATCAATTAAGTCAGTACTTTCTCCATTTCATTGTAGTCTAATGCTGTACATGAAGGTGTAGAAGAAGAAAATCATCCAAAAATGTATTGAGGACATGTTTAATGATCATTTAATTTTTAATTTTATGTCATGATATTTTCACTAGTTCACGCAACAAATATTTATTGAGCCTTTCTTATACATAAGGCCATGATCTAGGCAACCAGATTCATCCATTAGTAGAAGCAGCTTCTGGAATATTAGCATCAGATGGGGCTGACACGTGACCTCACCCCAGAGATCAAACACTTTTACAAGTCTTAGAGATCCAGGAAAGCTCAGGGTAGACCACAGAAAATCTCCATGTTCCTTAATCTTAAATTATTAAAAGTTCTCCATAAAATTTCCACTCTGATTTTGTTCTGGGGGACGGATTCTGAAATAAAATATGTAAAGAAAATATGGGATATTACTCATTCCATGTATGTATCTCATTTAGGGAAACCTGTTTACTCTTCTGACAAAAATTATCTTAGCAGAGCTTGCATTTTCATTTAATAGTTGGGAGACAACAGCTGAAATCTTGTTTTAAAAAAGGGACATTAAATTAGTCTATTCTCAGGGAAAGGGGAGAGAAGTACAACTCCTACTGTATAACTTATCCATGTGGAATTTTCTAGAATTTTGTTATCTAAATGTTATAGATACTATGAGACACATACTCTTGTCATCATCATTGTCCTACTGCCATCTTCTACTTCCTCTTCCTCCTCTTCCTCCTCCTCATCATCACCATCTTCGTTATTTTTATTATAGAAAAGGAAACTGAAGTCAGAAAGGGTCTGTGAGTTACCCAAGCTTGCATAGCCAGTGACAGGCCAATTTATGCCCTACCATAATGCCTAATGCTACCTTCAAAAGACAGAGAGCTTCCAGAAAAAAATCATACCGCTTTTAACACCTGCTCACCATGTAGTCTTCTGCCTTTGTCCCAGCGGCTTATTAATGATGTTCTATAATGCTTATAACCCATACAGTATAACATGTGTTTCTTTCATTTCACGATCTACTCCCCCTCTGTGTTGTGTTTTCCTGTGATATATTTTAGATCTGAGGAAGTTTGTATTTCAAAATGATTCATTCTGCTTTGCCAACTGTAAGGCAAGACTAAAATAAACGTTTTTCTTGTTTATCAAGAGTGTGTATTTGTGAGCAGAAAGAAATACTATCTAAATCCACACCATGTTTTGGACCACCATCACTAATACACTGACATGCCAATGCACTGGATTGCTTACATATGAAGTAAATGTCAAGCAAAGGGAAAACACTTTTGTCAGAAGCTAGATATTTCTTCTACTTTCTGGGCCATGTCAGATTGAAGCAAAACATGCCTGCTTCATCCTGTCATTACATTTGACCTAAACTTCATTTGAAAGACTGGAGAAATCATTTTAAGACTGTAGTATTGATTAGCCTTTAGAAAAGTATTTGCCTTGGAATTTGATTATAAGTCTTGCCCAACACTGCACTTGCCAAGAATGTAACAGGTCTGGAAATTAAACTAAAAAGGAGACATTTGATTCCAATTTGATTTAAAACAAAGATTTTATAGAAGTAGACAAATTGAAAGGGCCATAAATTGTCATACTGTCTTATCACTGTTCTGGTCAAGACACAACTAGGACATCACTTATTCCATGATGAGGAGCATATTTAAGGACCTGCAGACACTTGAGTTGAGCTTTCCTACATTTTTCTTTTTCTCCCCTCTTGGGCCAGGGGTTTCTGCTCAGGGTCTTTTTGGTCCTATGATGCTGATGGCTGTAGCTGAAGCCCTCCCTCGCCCATGAAGGACCACGGATTTCCCAAAAGATGTTCCTCAGTGCCAACGAGATCAGAGGGACGCAGACCGACGTGCACGCCCGCCCTCCAGTGTGCTGGGGCCCGCTGAGCCGGCCTTCCCTACATGTACACTTGAAAGGACACCTCGCTCCTCCTGATGGTTACTGGTTTCTATAGAAACAAGAAAGAATCTCTTCTTTTGCTAAAATTTTCCCCTAAAGCTTTTTCTAGCACTGTGTAAAACATTTATTTTTTGCTATCACAGTCCTCCATTTAGAGCGTCATTTAACCAATCAAAGAACAACGAACTGAGTAAAGATGAGCCTGTGCCTTATTCGAAGAAACCGAGTCCTGAGCTCACAAAGCGGCTGTGGTCAATTCATCTCTCCTGAGCCACTTGCAGAGTCAAGACGCCAGCGTTTAGTGTAAATCTTGGAAACAATGGTGCACACAACAGCTAAAGGGGTCAACAAGGTATTTACTCAACCATGAGCTGATTTTTTTCACTTCAGAATAATTTAGCAGTTACAGTATTGAAATGAACTCTTGTCTCATCAGTGTCACCATAAATTATCCTTGAAAACTCCAGAGCTCCTGATGGCAGGAACTCGAGTCACAGCCTAGCGCCTGCGTGGCTTTGCTTCCAGATCAGGGCTGGGTTTGCCTGCCTTATTACTGCTGCCCTTCTCCAGGAGCCCGGATTGCTCAGGAGTGTCTAAGATGAGAGTTTATGGTTCCTGTCCTCTTGCTCCTACCTAGCACATACACTTGCCCTCCAACTCACTGAAAGCCCAGCGCCTTTAGGTGGCTGGGCTTGACAATTAAGAGTGTGAATCAGTATAGCACAGATCAAAGTGAAATCCGTGGTGTGTCTGCATGTGGCTAAATCTTCTATCAGAGTCGATTCACTCCTCAATGCCTATTATTGACCACCTACTGTTTGCTAGCCAAGGGCTGAAGCACTACAGGTAAAGCAGGGTACAGTACTGAGCAATACAGGCATGCTCCCTGTCTCCATGGAGTTCAGAGTGCAGGGTGGAATATGGGCATTACATAAATAATAATAAACTGCAAAACATGGAACGACACATACCACAGTTGCTTTAGAGAGCACTTAATAGCCCTTAATAGTCCAGCAGGCTTCAGAGACAGTGGTGATTTTCTGATACTTCCCTTATAACAAAATGCAAAGTAGGGTATGGCGTAAAGTGAAACTTGGACATGTCTTACGAAGATCAGACACTTCACAGAGATCTTGAGAGGTGAGTGACTCCACTCTCCAGGAGAAATATTTTCCCTACCTGGAATTTCTTTTTTAAAAATTTTTATTTTTATTGGTACACATTTACAGTACACAATGATTACATCCCCTGTGGTGAGTTGGTACATATATGCAACACATACTAAGTCTTTTTTCATTTCCCTTCCCTCCTCCCTCTTCCCTCCATCTCTTTGTCTCTTTCTCTTTGGCATAAAGGTCTATCTATTTCCTATCTATTTCCTATGATCTAACCTTTATCTTCCTCTTTATTTATGTTTTGGGTTTCCCATATAAAAGATACTATGGAATATTTAAGCTTGCATGTCTAATTTATTTTATGTAAAATTATGGTCTCAAGGTACATCCATTTACCTACAAATGACCCAGGCTTATCCTTCTTTGAGGCAGAGCAATACTCCACTGTGTATAAATTCTACATTTTTATCCACTTTTCTGTTGATAAACTTGTAAGGCACTTGTAAGATTTAGCTATTATGAACTGTGCTGCTATAAAAATAGTATGCATGTGTCACTGTACTATGATCTTTCTTGGGAGACACCTAGCAAGGGAAGAGTTGGGAGGAATGGAATTTCTACTTTTGGTTTCTTGAGCACTCTCCATGATGATTTTCACAGTATTTCTACTAGTTTACATTTACACAAACAATGAAAGGCTTCCCTTTTTGCTGCTTCCTCTCCAGCATTTGTTATTCTTTGATTACTTGATGATAGTCATTCTTTGTAGAGTAAGATAAACTGTCAGTGTTGTTTTAATTTGCATTTCTGTAATCATGAGAGACTTTTTTCATGTATTTTTGGCCATTTTTACATCTTCTGAAAAGTGTCTATTCAGTTCAGCTGTGCAGGTTTTGATTGGGTCTTTTACTGGTGGAATCTAATTTTTTGGAGTTCTTTATATGTTCTAGATAAGAGTCCTCTGCCTGAGGAATAGCTGGCATTTTTTTTCCACTCTGTAAGTTGTCTCTTCACTCTGCTGGCTGTTTCCTTTGCTGCAAAGAAGCTTTTTAACTTTATATGATCCCATTCATTGATTCTTGGTGTTATAATAGGAATTCTGTTTACAAAGTCCTCGTCTGTGCCAATGTTTTAAAGAGTTTTACCTATTTTATCTTCCAGCAGATTTTTTCTATTTTAATGTTTAGATCTTTGATCCATTTTGACTTTAGTTTAGTACGTGATGAGAGATACGTGTCTAGATTCACTCTTCTGCATGCTAATAGCAGTACTCCTAGAGCCATTTGTTAAAGAGGCCCTCTTTCTTTATCTGGCTATTCTTAAAGTTAGGGGCCCACAGACTTTCTTGGTTGTTCTTCTGGTATTTTTACACACTGTAAGTCTAGAAGCTCCTTCTGATCTATCAAGATATCTACCATAAAATAATTCATTCCTAATGTGGTCTTCAGTTGGGGAACAGAGGAGACATATATCTGTCACTGAAATGTTGCATTTCATTGCCCTGAGTCAAACAGACATGCAGGGTATGAGCACTGACTCTTTCCTCTCACTCAGACTCACCAAAGCAGATACATATATCCATACATACCGATATAGATCGATTGATCCTAGGTATTCCTCACCACCGAGTTTTCATACTTTATTTTTTATTTGTTTGTTTTGTTTTGCTGTCTTTTTGAGAGAAGGTCTCACTATGCAGTTCAGGTTGGCCTTGAGCTCACTTTGTAGCCCAGGCTGGTCTCGAACTTGCAATGAACCTCCTGCCTCTGCCTCCTGAGTACTGGGATTACAGGCATGCACCACCAAGCTCAGCCTTTCCTTCTTTTAATATGTTTTATTCTACACCTAAACTTATTGGAAGAAATCAACATCTGTTTAAAGCAAAGACTTACAGATATATAATGATAAAAAGCAAGAGCTTAGAAGTCAGGCACACCTAGGTTTGATCCCTGACTGTTGCCTCTATTAGCTGCTAAACTTGAACAAAACGGTTGATACATCCGAGTCTTGATTTTCTTGTCTACAATGTTAAGATAATGGCAATCCATGGAGCTGTTGCAAATATTCAGTGAAATAACGCATGCAAACTCTTTGGCATAGCGCTTGGTAGACAATAAGCATTACAGGAAATGAAAGTTACTCAGAATCTGCATAAACAACTGACAACTTTCCTCTCATTTATATACACTAACTATACACATGCATATTTACTTACATATCTGCATATGTATTACATACATATTTAAATGCACACACACTTCTAGTCTACCTTTTTGACACATTCATATATATATCTATTTACATATACTTCTAACCATGCCGTTTATCTTTTTTATCTCTGGCATTGACCTCTGAACCTGACCCATAGCTGTTATGCAACAAATTGGTGTTGGAAGGCAGAGAGACTAGCAATAAGATATTTAAATTCATGAAGTATGTGTGTAAAGAAATATTTGCAAGTTTAAAAATATGAAGGTTCTGTGTTATATGCTTTCTCTTAAGACACGTTAACTGAGTCAACAAGGCTTTCTAATTGTACTTTCCCAGTGACTTTCGACCCAGTTCTTCTGTTGACTGCAAGCAATTTCAATGAAATAAAAATACCGGTAATAAATGTTGTTCTTAGTGCCATAAACTTATGAGTATGCTTATGATTTAGTGCATTATATTCATGCCCCTAAAGTTCACTAAACACCTTGTAATGAAAAAAGCAAATAAATATAAGATTTATTTTATCGTTATTAATTTAAAATGAGAAAAGCTAAAGATAGCAGAAACTAAAACTAATATACTAAGATGCCTATGTATTTAAAACTATTATGACTAATGGCCTTAAATTTTTTCTAGCTCTGTTTCCTTGGAATAAAAGCCAAATCGTCACCAATAAAAACACTCATAAATTTTTGCTGCTGATGCCTTTGGGGAAATATTGTGTAAAGTGCTTGAAAGTCAGTTTTTTACAACCTAAGAAAATAAAATAAGAGAAAGACAGAATTTTTTTATCATAAGCATATTAAAAAGTTGAGATGAATTACACAAGACTCTAAGCTCACAGATATAGTCAACTATTGCACGATCTACTTCGGTGTGATCTTAGGCTGTAGTCACATAGCCAAGCACTGCCAGTTTCCTGGGTTGAGACCAGCAGTCCTGTCATTAGCCTATCTTTTCCCATCATGCCCATGTTACCCTTAACATTGTCATCTTCCTGCTTCTCCATTTTTATTCCATGGGAAGAATCAGAAATTGTACTTGTTTTGACCTGCTGGGAACAGCAGAGTTGTGAGCAGTCAATGCCTTACGTACCCTCCTCTGGCACAGAGGAAGAGGCTAAGAAAAGAGACCCCTAGCATTATTGCAATTCCACTTCAGCATTCCATAGATCTCCAGTAAGCACTGCTATGTGGAATGTGCTATCTAGGGACTGCAGTACCACAGAGATATGGCAGACAGTCATAAAAAGTGAACATAATGTAAAGCAGGTGAAACATGAAGCAAAGTATAAATTCAGCCTGACAAAGTTCAGGATGACTGATTAGAGGAGTCCCTTCTCAGCTGAGCACTGAAGAGTAGAGGGACTGCTGGAAATAGAGGTGATGGAGATGTCTTCCTGCCTACTGGCAGGACAAGAGGAAGGGACAGAAGGGGAAAAAACAGTAAGTAATTAAGAATGGACATGATGTAAAATGACACAGGAGATGGTAGGATGAAAGCGGAAGTGAGACCATGTCGGGATTCCCCCAAAATGGCATGCCAGGAAACACTGATGCATTTTTCTCTAATCAAGAACTCTGCACAGTTTTTCTCTAATCAAGAACTCTGCACAGTTTCGTGGAAAATAGCTTTCCTTTCCAGGGACTCATTGCCTTGGTTGCATCAAATGAATGAGGCAGCAAATGCCTATCACTCCAAAGGCATTTTGGACTTTTATTTCTCAATTTCTTTATTAGTTACTAAATATTGTCTAATCATAGTGTTTCTGTCATCTGAAGTACCTTAGACATGAAATATATATATATATATATATATATATATATATATATATTTAAAGTGTGTCTGAGATTGAATTCAAATGATCAACTAGAGTTGAAAATTCACCCTAAAATCTATGATATCACCAGACTGGTAAGTGCCACTATAGATTTATTGAATCCTTCCACAGTGAGGGAAAAATGACTTACAGCCTGTTTGTTGTTTTGTTTTCTCATATATTTGCCTTCTGGGGATATTGAGGATTTATTCTCAATCTACAGAGAGGCCCTTAGTTTATTTTCCTTTGCATGTCCCTCCATTGTCACATACAAGCACTGGAAACGAAACGTAGGAAAGTTATAGAGAGAGGCAACTGGCTTTCTCTTCTTCCTTCAACAAGCAGTTACAAAACGCCTCCCATGTGCCAGCTCCTGACACGGATACTCAAAGTGCCAGGAAGAATAAGATATGGTGCCCTGTCTACCTTCAAGTGGCTCACTGTCGCTGGGTGACAACCCAGTCTGGAAATGATTGCCAAGATGTTAGATATCCTACAAATGAGTGTGTGGGATGGCGAGTGAGAAGCTACTAAGACAGCACTGCACAGCTGTGTTTTATTTTATTGTTGGCTCACCCAAGATAAAACTTCTTAGACAAAGACTAGTCCTTTGTTTTGGGAAAAATCATCATAACACACTCTAGTGGCATAATGGCAAAGCATAACAAACGGCATCAAAATGTAAGGAGGCATGCTTCACTCCTCCCATTCACTCAGCCCCACGTCCCCAGCACACACACTGGGGACGATTTATCAGCACCACTGGTAGAGTCACCTCCAAGCTTCCTGCAGCATCCACTCCCTTCCCTCCTCCCTGGCTACCACCCGGGCTTTCAGCACTGTAATAACAGTCTCACAGGTGGCCTCATCTGCCTCCCTACAGTTTGTTCTCTGTGCATCAGCAATATGTCTTTTAAAAGTATCAGATCACACCCAATACTCCCCCCAAAGGCTTCCCATGACAGGTAGAATAAAATTCAAATAGCTTATCTGAGCCTTTGAAGTACCCACAGAACTGGTCCTTGCCAATCTCCCTGACCCTGTCTTCTGTAGCATTCTCCGCCTTAACAAGGCTCCTTTTGTTCCATGAACAAGCCAGGCATGTCTCTGCCTCAGGGCCTTTTGTAATTACACCACTATCTCCTTGAAATGCTTCCCAGAGTTTCTCACTTGACCAACTTCTTCTCATCATCCGGGTCTCAATGCAAATAGGGCCTTCTCAGACCACCCAAACTACAGTCAGCCAGTCCCTTCCACTTTGGCTCCCATAACCACAGTCCATCTTCCTGTTTTATTGTCTTCAAAGTTCTTACTATAGTCTGAAGCTGGGAGGTGTCTTGCTGGTTTTTCACATCTGCCTAGGACCATAAGAATGGAAGCCCTGTGAAAACCAGCAACAAGTTCCCTACCCAGCAGTCAGCATTTGGAACAGAGCCCAGTCTTTGGCAGGGCCCTTGCAGGAGGTGGGGAAGTCAGGGAGAAGAGGAAGAAGGATAGAAGAAAGAAAAAGAGGAAGAAGGAAGAAAGGTGATATCTGTACTTCTTGGGAGGAAGAATGAAACCACCTTCATCCTAAATTCAGGTGTTTCTAGGCTGGTTTTGGTCTCATGGCTGAGCAAAACTACATCAGGGAACCTGATTGTTAAGGGGTGGGGGCAGTGAAAGTAGCATGGCTAGGCAGATTCTTGTCTTGACTCCTTAAGCAAGAGGAAGAAACTGGGGCCTGGTGGTGGCTTGTTGCCTGTGGATGAGTGAGCTCTGGAGTCTTTTGAGAGATGCCTGCAGGAGCCAAGGAACCCAGGGAGACCTGAGAGGTGCAGCTTTCCCATGGGACATGGCAAGATGTGCACTGGCAGCATGTTTTTGTGAGTCTCCGTTCTTTCCCAGGCCTTTGTTTTCTGGAGTTGCATGACTTTTTCTCACCATTCAGCTATGGCCTTTTAACACCAAATCAATACAAAGCTCCCAGGACAGTCCAGGCTATGTCTATAAGATGCCAAAGCAAGCTGACAATTGATTAAATGTGGTTAAAAAAGAAATCTGTCAGACCGGTCTTCTGACATCAGGTAGACACCACCAAGCTGTCATTTACGGGCACTGCTATGTTATCTTAAATTGCTAAAACAGGGACCAGTGGTGAGGAGTGGGCAACTCACTACTTCTGTGAGCATTTTCCCATAATTTCCACTGCCCTACAGCTAAAATTAAAATGGAAAGATCCTGAATCCTAATCATCAGTCCTTCTTATGCAAGAGACCACTTCAATACTGACTTTTGCTTTTTTGATTTGAAGTAACCTTAAATATTAAATAACATGCCTCCTTTTTTCAGTAACAAAAAAAAAGATTTTCCCTAGGTTGGACCATTTTACTTCAGGAAAATTCACCAGTTAGTCATAAAAATTGGAAAGAGAATGTGGCTTTCAAAACCAAAGTAAAGATCCCTGCACCCCACCAAAATACAGAGCTTGACCACACCCAATGCTCAGGCTAGGTTCCCAAGGGCGCTGGTAGTATCCTTGGGGGCCCTGCTAGAACCAGGCTAGTAGTGCCACCACCCCTGGATATTCTGGCTTGAGAGGTGTGAGGTGGAACACAGGCATTGGGCACCCCAGCCCACCCTGACTCCAAGGTAGAGCCCTGGCCCACGCCCCAGCCAGCAGCCAGCAGTGAAGGCCCCACAGAACACAGGGTCTTCCCTGTGCTGAGACCCTGCTAGGTTGGGGCCCAATACTTTGTGAGCTTCCTGCAGCTGAAGAACCGCAGTCAGTGCCTGGCTGGTTCGTGGAGCAGACTTTCTCATCACCTAATGGTTTGGCAAACAGGACTCCCTGCTTGTGACTTGAAGTAACCATAAATATTAAATAACGTGCCTCACTCTTTTTTTCAGTAAAAAAAATGATTTTCTCTAGGTTGGACCATTTTACTTCAAGAAAATTTAGCATTTAGTCATAAAATGGGGTTTAGGACGAAAGACACTCCACCCGAGGGTTCACTTCCGTTTCCCAAACTGACCCACCTGAGGTTGTATCCATATCTACTAGCAAAGCGCAAAGAAATGCAAAGCTTACTTTTTTGTACTCATTAAGCTCATTGATTCACTTATCTATTGGTTTATAATAACAACAAGCAACGTTTTGTCTATGTGCAGTATGTCTGACCAGCATTATGGACAGAAAGAGTGAAAGACACTGTCTTTATCCTAAGGAAACAATGGTCTTCTGAAGGATGAAGCTACTCCAAACAAATAATTACAGTCTCTCCTGGCAGAAGCTGTAAAGAGATCTGCAGAAAGTGCTGCACAGGCCCGGAGGTGAAATCCATTCTAACTGAAGTGGAAAGCGTGGTGCAGGGAGAAATCAGGGAAACACTGCAGAGATGGCAGCAGAGCGGGCTTTGAGGGAGAGCAGGAGGTGCCACAAAAACCCAGCCATCAAGGTAGATACAATTTTAATGCAGTATTTCAAAAAAAATCAAAATTAATGCATTCTCTTTTCCTTTTGCCTCAGGCTCCAATATGGCTCTGAATGGCACCATACAGATCCTGTGTTTAAAATTCAATCTTTACTTCACTGTGGAATTTTGCATTGATTTTGAGTTTGTCAAATGCCACATTACAATATTAGTCATCTCGGTTTCTGGGTTTTGGGATTTTGAAATGTTGTGGCCCTCATGGTGTCCCTTCCTGAAGCCACACAATCTGTGTGAGGAGGGAATAGGAAATGATACCTACCATCTTCCCACTCAGTCGACTAGGAGAGAGCAGCTCCAACTATCACACTAACTTTTCCCGCAAGGGTGAACTTGTCTACTCGGAGTGGAAAGCTCAGTGGTCATTCCGCTTTCCCTTCCACTACTTTGCATACTGCAGGTAACCAGAGCTGAGAACATAAGTCGTGGCATTTGGCAGTCACCTCTTCTCGTGAAACCGGTACTCCTGAAAAGGCCTGCTCGGTCATCGGGGAGCTGAATGGCACCCATTGCTACTTCCCCTCTTACTGAATTCGTGCATTTGGCATTGAGCTGACTAAAGCTGAAGAGTTGGTGCCAGTCTCTCTCTTAGAGAGGAATGGAGCCATTCACAAGGATCCTGGGCTATAAGATTTATATTACAGTGTTATTACCAAGAGGTGGTTTTGTCTGGCACATCCTTCTCTGTTTCATTTCTAATATGTTTGGAGACAGGCCTGAGTGCATATTTATTTCTCTATTATGTCTTCTCAATATTCCTCTTGCTGAAAAGGAGAAGATGGGTTTTGGGAATCCAGCTTGGTGACAGAGCGGCTATATGTATAGACAGGTCTGTAAATGAGAGATGAGAGATGAGAGATGAGAGAACTAACTCTGTGTGCAACAACATCCAAGCTCCTGGTTTCTGACTTCAAAGGTGCAGTGTGTTAGGCAGGGGAGACACTTAGGCCCCCCAAACTGCAGCTCACTTTTAGAGCTCAGAACCCCATTGATTTTAGTCTGGATTTATGGCATCATTTGTTCCTGATAAGAGCCACTCACCAGCATGACTCTACCAGGAAAAGGTAAAATACAACCTTACAGGGCAAAACAGAACAGGAAAAGGAAAATAAAACTAAGCAAGGCCTTGAAATATTCATCGCCTTTGCCCTGAGTTTTTTTGTTCGTTTAATAGAACTTGCTCTGTAAAAATGGCTTAGCAGTCCCTAGTTTCACTTCCATATGCCACAACATCAGCTAGGATGCTGGGACACAGCAAGCTGCAGCTCTAGCCACTAGGCCCGTGTTGCACAAATATAGCGAAGCATTGGGAAAATGTGCAGGCCCTACATCAGATGGGCCTGAGTTCTAATCCCTGCTTAGTCTGCAACAAGCCATGTGCCTTGGGCAAAATCATTTAACCTCTCTATCTCCAAAACTGCCACCATTTGGAAAAAAAGTCATTATGGACTGCAAACAGGTATGAATAAAAATAAAAATTAAAAAAATAGATTTGCCCCAAAAAGAAAAAAATCACAGATACATGAATTAAAGAACAGAAATCACACTGGCTCATGATAGGCGCCCAGTAAAATGCTGGCCATTAGAGAGCATGAAGGAATAATTTTTTCAAAATGTTTACATTTATTTATATAAAGATAGCATATTTTCAGAAATGTCTTTAACATGTGCAGCAATTTTTATTGTCATTAGAGTCCATTCCTTCGAATTTTGAAGAAACCCATTTTTATTTATATGGAATAGAATTACAAAATAATGAGACTTCAGGTAACAAACTACCAGACATTTGACATTCAAATGAATGCCAGTGCTTTCAAAGCAGCACCAGGAGGAAACTACACACTGTTTTCCAGGAGGCTGGCATTGCTCTATCGAGTTTGGAACTCCTCTGAGGGAATTACCTTCAGCTACAGTTATGAACCATGCATGAAAATGAGGCTCATTATTTCAGAGTCACTGCTCATTTTTTTTAGAAAAACATGCATTCAACCTTATCAGCCTCCTTACCAAATCTACCTCTAAATTACTTTGGGCTGTTTCAAACAGAAAATCACCACTGCTATCAAGAGATGAAAATCAGAGGTCCATAATGACTGATATTCATAAAAAATCAGCCATAGATTCCAAAGCTCAAACAGAAAGATGAAATTGTCAACTGCTACCAACTAGGTCCAGCAGCCTGCTCAGAATAAGGCCGGGGA
Organism: Dolichotis patagonum; assembly: GCA_004027295.1. NCBI lineage: Eukaryota > Metazoa > Chordata > Mammalia > Rodentia > Caviidae > Dolichotis > Dolichotis patagonum. The sequence goes on from PVJX010029363.1 coordinate 14,300, forward strand.
CTCCCTGGGGATTCACTCTGAAGGGAACCAAACTCAGGGTGGATGGACAGTCCTGGAAGCGGCAGTTGAATGTAAGCCATGTCTTAGTTTATGATTAATGTTATCAAAGCTTTCACAAACCATTTATAGCAAGTCAGTTTCTTAACATCTTGACCACTTCCATTTTTTCAAAACTAATCTCTGCCTAAACAGCAATCATAAAGACACCATTCCCTCTGAAATCATCTTTTCCAAGTTACCCTGCAAGTAAAGAGGCCATTAAAATTTGATCTCACCATATGCGGAACTCAAAGACTTTCTGAGGGAGAAACTATGCCAGCAGATGATAAACTTGCTCCACACAGGGTTAATAACAAAAATGCTGATACAACCTTAAGTATGGTGGCGCCTGGAACCAGGGCTATAATTAATCTAAATGTACTGTAATTATACTAAATGTTACTTCTGTAGAATAGTTCCAAATCATGCGGCTTTTTTATGCTTAGATAACATACAGTTTATTTCCAATCATGGATGTAGGCATGATTTGCTAAAGGAACATTAGGTCTGGAAGCAATATCTTAATCAAATCAGAATTTCTTCTGTAAAACAAATCTTCAGCCTTTGAAGAATTAGCAGCATCTAATGCCTTAGGGTAGAGCTGCGAAACTGATCTGAAATCCCTACACCAGCTCTTTCCCTCTGGTCTCTGGCTTCCAGTCATTCACAAGTATACCCATGCAGCCCCCTCACCTACCTACACATTCTGTGGCCACAAACCACCGCAGTTCCATCTAAATTGCACCCGAAAACTCCACATTTGAAATCTGAGGTAGGAAAATTCACCTCATGTGGTTTATTCATTTCTTCAGAACAGAAGGCTGGTTCCTTTTGGAAGGAGCTCATTTAAACAAAATCTAATAGCAAGCATCCATAAATTAGAGGGTTATTGGTATGTGCATAATCTGATGCATAAAAACTGAATGAATGTTCCAGGACTGAAAGTATAGACTCTTACATATGCAGAAAGATTTCTTGTGGTGATTTGAGTTTTGCATGGGATGACTAAAATGGGCCCAGAAACCTACAGTCATTGGCTGTTGTCCTTCTTGCTGCTGGAACTGTCCACAAAAAGAAATGACAGTATTGCTAGAGGACCATGCCTTCACAAACCCAAGTCTGGCACTCAAATCAGGAAGTGGAGTGCAATATAAATCAAAAAGGTGGGAAAAATCACCTTACGAGGGCACAACTTAAAAACACTGTAGGTCAATACTAAGGCATATCTTTCAAATATAGGTCAGGTGAGGGTTAATTCTTCCTCTTCATCATACACACCAATGATCAAATACTCAGTGAGTAGATGATGAAAAGACAGAAACAGGAACAAAGAATTAAGCACAGGTTCCAACAGAGACCATGATCCTCTCGCTGTACCTTCACTACCCTTTGTAGCAACAATGGGATCAGATATCTCCACTGAAAGTCTTGTCTAGTGGCTCTGTTTTTAATTGGTTTGAGTTCAGTTCCTCAAACTGCAGGCCAGTGAGCAGCTCATACACCATGTGGGGGTGTCAAGGGCCAGGAAAGAGAAGAAAACGAACCCTGAGAGCCAGATAATTATGGAGTATGAAATGTGGAGGGATTCCAGAGGTCATGAAATCAAAACTCACTATTTTGGAGGTTGGGCAAAAGGCCCAAGGAATTAAGTGACTTGTCCAAGATCACAAGGCAAATGAATGGCAGAAATAGGGCTGGAACCCAGATGTCCCAATTTCTAGGCTAGGATTTCTTCCACTAAAAAGAAAGACACCTTTCTTCTGGAGGGATTGAGTTATGGGAGAGCCATGGGTGAGCCAGGATGAGTGCGCTGAGGCTTACAGACACCAGTCCAGCTGTTCACCACACATCTATTGGACCTTCACTCTGTGCCAGGTCTGGCGCTATGCATGCAGAGGGTCCAGAAGAGTCTACATCTAAGCAATATTGCAGATGCACTTCATAGGCGCCAGGTGGAAGGTTCAGATATGGCATGTTTCCTCATCTTAGAGAGTCTAAAATCTGGATGTGGCAAACGCAAAGTAAATCTAAGTATCACCCATTATTTTCAGAGTAGCCCTTTCTGGCTTCATCAAAGGATTCAAATAATCCCAAGTATTGGGAGCACATGTTGAAGATGCCCACTACATTTTTCACTGATATGAGGTTGTGAGGCTGGCCTCACCTTACTCTCCAGTTCTATCTCCCTCTATTCATCTCTAACCCACTCCCCAGCTGTCCCCAGCCATGGGGAAAAGTGATTTAAACTTCTCCCTCTTCCCTAAAGGCACCATGGCTTTCTTTATGCCATGCTCTCCCCATGATAACAATAGCTACTGTTAATTAGACCCTTCATAGAGACATCGAGGTTTGGAAGGACCCAGACCGTGTCCACTGCATTTGCTGCTACATCCCCAGCAAGTGGCCCAGTACCAGGCACATGGTAGATGTTTTGAAATTAATCCTAAGACCTTTTATCCACAGAAGGACTCCACAGACAAACCAGGCATGCGGGAGTATAAATTATGTCCTGAGGGACTGTTAAAGAACACAAACTCTGTTGAAGAAAGGGGTGATCGAAGGCTCATCCTAAGGAGTAGTCTCTCTGCAAGGCCCAGTGTAATTTTCTGGATAATAGGCATGACATTGTGAAGAGGTGTCAGTAGGTCAACACACAGCCTAGCACCAAGGGCTGTCGGAGTGGCTGGGAATGGCGTGATTCTCTTATGCAATTATTTCCTACTTGTTTTTTCATCAAATCAGTATCTCATTGAGCAAAATTTGTTTTATGTTTACCATCCCCCCCTTAATGTAAATTATAGTAAATCAGTAGTAGTGGCAAAAGTTACATGAAAAATAAAACATCTGTTGAATGAAGGGAGAGACAGTCATTGCAGCAGATGTTCTTTTTTGCTTGATTTTTTTTACCAGTGCTGATAAAAAGGCATCATTAACCTTGTTTTGTATATGATAGAGAAGAAGCCCAGAGAGCTGAAGCAAATGGCTCAAGGTGACACAGCCTATAAACGGTGGGGCTTGCCATCTGTCTGACTGCTAATCCATACTCTATTCATTCTTAATCTCTGATATTCTGCTGCTCCCTTTTCTGCCTCACCAACTTTTAATCCTGCTTTAAGGTCAAACCTCATCCTCTAGAAGCTTCCTGAAACCGGAAAGTTACATTACGGCCCTCCTGAGTTAGTACCATCTTCCATGGATTGTAAGCTGCTCAAGAACTAGGCCAATAGCATCATCTTTCTTTTGGGAGCAGTATGTAGACGGTCCTATTATTGGCAAATGTCCTGTGATGTCAGTGGAAGAAAGTGGGAGGCTGGGGAGGAAATGAACAAACAAGAATGGGGTGGGAGCACGGGTTGAGGTTCAGGTTTAGCTCAGCGATCCAAACCACGTTCCGGGAGAAGAATACTTTCTGTGACGTGCTGGAGAACGTGGTGTGCCGCTACCAAGTAGAAATCCAAAGAGAGCGTCCTGTTGTACACCCATGTATTTCTCTTACTCCTTTCAAACAAAGCCACAGAATAGTTTATGCAATGTATATGTTACTAGTGGTTTTAAGACATTAGCATCTAAATTCAGATGTGTTCTAAGTATAAAGTGCATGCTGAATTTTAAAGACTCGTCACAAAGAAAATGTAAAAATTCTTACTACAATTTATCTATTAGTTACGTATGAAAATAATAGTGGCTCAAATACACTAAGTTACTAATATAATATTAAAATTAATTTCACCTGTTTCTTTTTGCTCTTTCTTATGTGCCCATTAGAAACTTTAAAATTACAGATGTGGTTTGCAATATTAATACTACTGGACAAGCCTGGTCCATATCTTGTTTGGGAGAATAATTATGTGGACGGCTGCAATTATCAAAGCTCATGGAACTGAATACCAATGTTATGTGTATTTTACTCTATGTGAGTTACAGATTAATTTAAAAAAACATGTGCACACACATCCCACTTCCCCCAAGAGGCAAAAGAAGAGTATCTTCTGCATTCATCCTCAAAGAATGTGTTCCAACACAAAGAGAAGAGCCACCTGGAACATTTGTTAAATCCTTACTAATAAGAATTGATGTTTCACCGGATTTTTGCCATTTTCTGGTGTAATTCCTCATCTCACCATTGGGATAAAGCTATTAGGTGTGTAACCTCGATTCCTATTGTTTTGCTTTTCTTATCACACAGCAACAAATTATCAGAATGGAGGTGAACACTGACTGACTTAGAAGCAGTTGTCATTACACAAGCAATAATAAGTAAAGGACAAGACCGGGGGTATAGCTCAGCTATATCCCCATAAGTGTCTGCCCAGCAAGCACAAGGTCCAGAGTTTGATTCCCAGTACCAAAAAATATTTCCATAACTAGATGAAAAACAGCTTTGCATGAAACATGCTAGAGAAAAATCAAAAACCACAGTCTTCCATTTTCCCATATTTGACATTTTCATTCACAGAAAAGCATCTGCATTGCATGGTTAACACTTGATTTGTAATATCAAACTTGGGGCCTCTACTCAAAAAGCAAAACAGCAAAGTGAATAGACCAGTAAGTATAGCTAGTGGTTCAAATCACTGCTCAGGACACACTAGGAATGGGAGGCAATTAGAGGCTCTGCCTCTTTTCTGCTTACATGGCAAAGGAAACCTTAGCATATCCACCCACAAGTGAGAGTACAAGGCAAGGAGATACTGGCCAATAGTCTCCCAAAGTAGACAGAGCCCCAGTCTACACTGAGGCTGCCCCTAGTCAGTCTTTGAGCTCCAATATCCTCTTTACTTGAGAAGAAATTGCCTACCTATGAAGTCAACCATGAAAACATTCCTGAGTTTTAATGCTCATTATCTTATTGGAAATCAATCAGCACGCATAGAGCACCCACGTGACTGACCTTATTCAGTCTCCAACCCTTCCAGTGGTCAGAGTGATACCAAGTGGCTCAAGTCCTCTACCATAACCCACATTGCTAGCTTAAACCATGTGGCATGGCCTAAGGCTTCAGTTATATGAAGATGCTCTTACCAGGCAGAGTATTTGAAAGGCCTAGCAGATACCTCCCAAGCTCTAATACAAAGGTAGACTTTTCTTGGGAAGATGCAGGCTTAAAAAAAACCATGCTTCCTGGGCTATCCTTTTACTACACGAGGGCTCCACTAAAGAGATGAGGCCTTCTTGCATGGGACGTTTGCGATACAGGGGGACTCAGTGATCCCAAGGATGATAGGTAGACAACAAACACCTCAACTTTGCCCAACTCTTTTCCCCTTTGCCCCTCTGAATATCAAAAGAAGAGTCTAGAACAGATGAGAAGGACTATGAGTCTATTTCTAATTCCATAAGATGTTCATTGCTTATTATTAAGCATACATTAGGTACTAGTTGTGTACCTGAACAGAGAAGAAACCTGCATGCCCATATTGCTTATGTCCTAAATTTTGCAAATAAGGATGCAGTGGTTTGTGTACTATTCATCACCTGACTATTCATCACCCACAGACACCTCCATCAGCTTGCATTCTACTGAGAATGAGGAGAAAACAGAGTACTCAGGGGAAGCCATCTTGTTGTGATTTAAGCCCTAGTTTTACTTCTATATGGCTTGAAGATTTCCTTTTAAAGAAATATTGGCTTAGTGTTTATGTGCAGTTTTCAATGGAGGCTGATTGAGGATCTCAGAGGACACACGACGATGTCTGAAGACCCTTTGGGTTGTCTCAACGCTGGGGAAAGAGTGTTACAGGTATCTAGTGGGCTCTGGATCAACTTTCCCAATGTAGAGTGACTCAGCTCCAAATGTCCGTGGTGCCAAAGCTGAGAAACACTCATCCACACTGGCATCTTCTTTAGAGAAAACTCAGCAAAACATAAAGAATAAAAAATGAATTCAAAATCGATAAGCTTGCCATTTGTTGATAATAGCCATTACTGCAATTCATTTTGGTGTACTTCCTTCTACGTTTTATTTTTTTCCATTTTATATAGGCATGATTTTTTGACAAAATAGAGGTCTTACCAGTTATATTTTTGTGCCCTTTTTATTTTACCATATTATCAAGTAAAAATGGGAGCAGGATGATTATAAGATGAAATCAGTAACTTCAAAAATGTACAAAGAAGAAAAAAATCAGTTATCACCCTACATGTGTATATACCAGATCTGATGTATTTTTTTCTCTTAATGTTGAGGATTTGGACTGTTTTCTACTTCAGTCTTGCTTTATGAATTAATCTGTGTAAAATATATGCAAATGAATTTCCCTCCCCCACAAGGAGACTTCATTAATTTAAACAATTATCTTCTGTAAGTGTATACCACAAAGATCTTGATTCCTGAAAGAACTTCTTTTCACAAAATTTCGTGGGTTAATATCCCATTTGTTTTCAATCTTTAGCATTTTACTAACCCTGACATACTTCACTTAACTAAATTTGAATTCTGTCAACTCTGATTCTAACAAAAATGCAGTCTTAGAGTTAAGAAACACACCATTGGGGCCTAAACAACAGCAGTGTATGGAGGGTGGAATATTTCTCCAGTTCTTGGGGGAATCTATCTGAAAACTTGTAATAAACTATATTAGGGGTATTGCTTTCCAGAACTACATGTGAGAAGCAGCAGACTCCTTTTCTGATGCTGCCGAAATGCAACTGTGAGTTCTAGAAATAACAGCTGGGGGAAGGAAGAGCAAAGAGTGGTCAAATGAGATTTTGTAAAAATCCCACCACAAATCCAACAAAACCCCTATTGTCTTACCGTTTTCTTTATCCACTAATGAAGTCTGTGATTGTCATCATCTAGGTTTAGATACTAAATGCACACTAATCTCTCTGTAAATCTCACTTTGGCATATCTAGGCCTGGGCTCTACAACAGAGAGAGGATTATGACGCACTCGGGGATCAGAGAGCCATAGAGACTCTTATAGGCATGGAGAGATGAACGTATGGGGAAAGGTAAACCAGTTGTGGCTGTTCAGCTCGAAGAACAGTTGCCCTGGGTGAAGAATTAATGAATCCCTTCAAACAGAGGGAACAGTAAGTAGTAGAAGGAACTTAACAATTTGCAAACTAAGTCAGAAGAAACTAATTTCATCTGTAACACGAAAAAACTCAGCTTAGCTATGTCAGAAGATGTCCTAGGGTCTGCCCATTCCTTCATCCATGCATCCACTCCACAATTGTGTGTTTACCATTTACTTGCTAGGCAACAGAATACACTTCCAACAAAGGCTCCTGCACTTAGAATTTGTTGAGCCTCTGCTACTTCCTGGTAAGAAGGAAGACACAGAAGGAACTGACATAACACCATCCTCAAGGTTGTGAAAATTCTTTTTTAGGACACCTTTGGAAGCAAACTAGACTCTCATTTGCCTGGAATGGCTAATCGCTATATTATAAGAATAAATCAGATGGTCTTACAAAGTCCTTCTTAGTTATATGATCCTTATGTGTTAGTTAAAACAAAAAAATATGAAATGCAAATGCTTATACCAATGCAGAGTAATGTGCATGAAACATCATATTTAAAGCCTATTAAAATGATGAAAGACATATCTAGCTAGTGTATATTATAACATGCATATGTTAAAAAATTACATTTTTATCCTTCTCTTAATTCTGTGAGCCAATTGGTCAGAATCCATTCTAACCATTAAAGATATTTCCACCTTATGGCAATGTCTACACTGAAAGACTAGAACAGATGCTTTACAGTAAATGGTAAACAGATGCTTTATCTGGTGGCATCCTTTAGACACAGAGGGACACCGCAATTGCACAAAGTTCCAGTATGCAAATAAAGAGAATCCTGCACATGGGAGAGCACTGGGAATTTGTGAGTGAGAGTCAAACATTTTCCCGATACCCACAATGAGAATGTTTCCTGATGAATGCAGCTGGCTACGGGCACTGCACAATGCCTAGGTGGTGAGAGGAGTTGATCTCTTTTCTACCCATAGCCTAGACAGAAGTGTGACACAAATGCAGCACATGGCTTGCTGCAAGTACTTTAGGAAACTACAACTGACTTCCAACGCGGGATGACTGAGCCAAACTGGCTACCCAGTTCTACAGTGTCTTGCTTAGCACAGGGCCTCTACTGAATCCAGGGTAAATATCCTTGAATGAAAGAGTTCAGCAGTGGTGCAAGAGGGGATGCGACCCTCTTAGTACACATAGATAGGAGAAAGGGGAAGGTAGTATCTCCAGCTAAAATTAAAGCCTCTGAGGAAGGGCCTTGTCCTTATTCAGATTTGATTAAACCTGGCCACAGGAAATCTACACTTCTCTTTGAGAACTTCTGAATTGTAAGGAGAGCTGAGAACATAGAAACTAGTTGGGCCAGTGCTTAATTCTCTTACATACTTACTGAAAGCTCTGCTTTGCAAAATATTCGTAGGCTCAACCATAAGGTGAGAATAAAAGCCTTCCCTTCCTCAGAGTGGTTTTGAAGATGAAATGAAGGAAAGTACACAGTATGCCTAGTGTACTAACCAGCCCACAGTAGGAGCTCTGACCGCTTTTATATTTCACATTTCTCTGGCCTCTAGAAGGCCGGTGATTTGCAGGCAAACACAGTTTCTCACTTTCAGCTAGTCTATGGCTTTCTGCTATATAATACAACCAACCAAATGGATCTGCAAATAGTTCCTCTCACGT
>PVJX010029364.1:0-22994 GCA_004027295.1 Dolichotis patagonum
ATTGTGGGCATCTAGGCTCAATGGCCTGTGACAACACGGGAAAGAAAAGAACATACACATTGTACTACTGGGTAATGTTCTAGAGATTATGACCTAAGAGTTTCTATGACTTTTCTGTGTTTTCTTAGATTTTTAAAAGTTATTATTTTTATTGGTACATGGTGAGCAATATATAATGATCACGTTTATTGTGGGCATCGATACATGTGTATAACAAAACAATTTTTAAATTTCTCCTCCTCCTCTTTTAGGCTCCCTTTTATTTTGCCAGCATTAGATTCATCTATTTATCACTTAAGTCCTTAGAAAAGTAGTTATATATACACCAATTAACAGCCAGACTAATGGGGAAAACCCATACGAGAAAAAATGAAATAAAAGGTACATTGCCTTCCTTTGCTTTTCAACATGGGCCTCTCTTCTTAAAGTCAGTGGCCTTAAAGTTCCTATTGCTAAGCCGTGTTATTCACCAACTTCAAACCAACATTCATAAGTTCAAAGAGACAAAGATTCTCAATCCACACCTTTAAGCAAGAAGTGCCACTGATTTGCTTCTGTGTTTACACGTGAATTAATTGGGAGATATTATTCACTATTCATTATTCACTATTAGAGAACTGGGGATTGGAGCACAGTGGTTCAGTGCTTCACTTGGATGTATGATGCACTGGATTTAACCCTCACACTGGAATAAAAAAGCAAACAAAAATGCCAGAGAACTTTTCTTATGACAAAATGTACAGATCAATGGATCAAATGTGAATTATTCACTTTTGTCCTATGCAGTGCTGACTCCTTCACCATGCTAGGTGACTCTTGTCACAAGATGCTGTGCCTGGGAATTCATGTTTTGTTTACCTTTTTAAAAACTATCTTTTGACTTCCCTACACTAGTCTGACCCATCTAGTCATGAGGGCTTTCAAAAATACTCAGCATTTTAGAATTTTCTTTTCTTTTCAAAAAATGTAACTGCCTTAAGTTACATTCCTGAGGCTTGACCTCTTCCTTTAAGTTATACATTTGAAACAGTGTTACAAGACATATGGCAACAACTTAGGAGCACATTAGTGTCTTTGGGACGTTTCTGTATGGTGTGTTGAGCAGAAACTAGGGAAACACACACAGATTATAACATTACTATAACAGTCCCATAACCTAGGGACTGTGACCCAAGAGGTTCTGAGATGTTTGAGATCTCTCAAATGAATATTCTGTATTTTGTATGCTAATAATATGCTCAGAGGCTGGGTAACTCCAGCTGCAAATAACTGACATGCAGAAGGACTAATTACACAGAAGGTAAAACTTTAAAAGTCATTTTGCTTGTAGTTAGTGGATTGAAATAAGTCTTCCTACTCGATCTGTGAAAAGGGAAAAGAGAACTGACAATGATTTAATCAAAGACAGAGCTAAGTTTGTACAAAACAAGCTCTTTTTTTATTTAAAAAAGAGAAAAGTCAGAAAAGAACAAAAAGCAAAAGGCATAAACAATAACAACAAACTCAGAAAAATATCAATATAGGTTTTCACAATAGAGTGAAACAAATTTAACCATGGTTGTTATATTGCATATTTTACTTCTCTTTTTCTTTTTTCAAAGAAATAAAAGAAAATTAAAGAGAATAGAAAAGCAGAAAAGGGTAGAGTAATATAGAATTCAAGACATTCAAAGGAAAAAAATTCTCATCATAGAATCACTGGTTGATACACTTCTCATTGCCATCTCAAAAAATAGTTGCCAAAGTTACAAAATCAAAGCATAAATAGTGGCTAGACACTCAAACTTTGACAGCGCAAATCCTTCTGTTCAATATTCCAACAGAAATTCAGTATTATGGTCAACTATCTTACACACTATACATTTCATTATACTCTTTAGAGCAATTTCCTTCCCTTTCACTTTGACAGTATCTATCATACTCTTTGGATCCCAGTATTGGGTCAGTTTTTGTTATTTTTTACACTAGAGAGATAATGTGGTATTTACTCATGTGAGTCCTGTTTATTTCACTAATGAGGATATTTTCAAGTTGTCTCCATTTACCTATAAAGGTCGCAAGATCATCATTTTTTACGACTGAGTAGTATTCCATTGTATAAAAATGCCATGTTTTTTTCATCCACTCTGCAGTTGATGAGCATTTTGGTTGTTTTCAAGATTTGGCTATCACAAATTGTGCTGCTATAAACATAGGAGCACATATATCTCTGTGACCTGACGTTTTCAATTTTTCTAGGAAAATACCCAGGAGGGGAATAGCTGGGTTGAATGGAATTTCCAATCCTAGTTTTTTGAGGAATCTCCATACTGATTTCAACAGTGGTTGTACCAATCTGCACTCCCCCAACAGTGGAGGAATGCTCCTTTTCCCCCCTGCATCCTTGCCAACATTTGTTATCAGTTGTTTTCTTGATGGCAGCCATTCTTTCTGGGGTGAGATGAAATCTCAATGCTGTTTTAATTTGCATTTGTTGAATGACCAGTGATGGTGAGCATTTCTTCATGTATTTATTTGCCATTTGTATATCTTCATCTGAGAATTGTGTGTTCATCTCCAATGCTCATTTTTGGAGAGGGTCTTTGAAAATGGGGGGCTTGATGTTTTTCAGTTCTTTATATGTTTTGGATATCAGTCCTTTGTCTGAAAACAAACTCTTCTTCAAATTCCCCCTCCCCCCCACTTTTTGTTTTTTTGCTTTTGGTACCAGGACTGGAACTCACGACCTCACGCTTGCCAGGCAAGCGCTTATGCTGCTGAGCTAAGTCCCTGGCTCCCTCAAAAACTCCTATACTATGTTTTAACACATTTGCTGGAAGTGTTGTGAATAAAATCACTATTTGTCTCTCCTCGTGTATGACAATTTACACTGTCTATGCTTTGACCCACATTAGACTCAAATCTGGCAACTCGCCAGGGTTCAGATTCAGCACATCACCACTCAATAACTTTTCTTGGTCTCCTCAAAAATTTGTGTTCCTCAAAATGTGTGTTTTAAAAAAATTTTATTTTAGAGAGGATAAAACCAAGCAAAATAGAATAAAACCAATCAAGACAGAGTAAGTGACTCATAATTTGAAAATAGATAACAGGAAATGAACAATGGTTACCATAATGCCTCTTGTCTCCAAAATAGCTGCTCATACCTTCAGACATAGTAAAGTCAAACAAAACATAAACAGAATAGAACCAATAAAAACAAAACAATGGATGCAGTAAAGGACTTCGAAACAATAGTAAATCCAAAATGGCTACCATAATATATCTTGTTATCTTTGCTGCCCATGCCATGAGATATAATAAAATCAAATAAGAATAAAACCCAACTGAACAAAACAGTGTGCATGATACAGTCAGTATTCTGAAACAAGATAATAGGAATTAACAATGGCCACCACTTTCAGAAGGAGATCCCCATAGATGCTACACTATGTATTGTTATCCTCCGAACATAAGATCGGAGTACCACTTTAGGCCTGCAAAGCCAGTGAGACACTAAACACTGCAAGCATTAAGCCGTATTTTACCTCATTAGCTATCATCATAGCCTGTGTTTCAACAGTTGCTAATGGGGGAGGGAGGGTTTGGCTCTTCTTGTCTCCCTGCCCTTGCGCTAGAAGGGGATGGCACTCAGAATGTGTTTTTAAGCAGCTGGAACAAACCGTACAATCTGACACCTGGTCATGAAGTCCTACTTAATCTCTCTGCTATCGACACCTGGTAAAGTGTTCACAGTATTTATGTAAGCTGATGGAGATTTTGTTAGGTACTAATGATACATGTAGATACAGAGTCAAATGAGTCATGAAGATTACCTGCAAGACTATGTAGATGATAACAATGGTGCCATGACCAAAATCAATAAATTACCCCTGAAAATGTTCACTTAGGGTAATATTACACAAATATATTAACAATATTTGGTCTTCATATTATGCTTTTTTGTCTTTTAAACTCTTGAGTTTTCACTTCCTTTACTTCCCAGAAATTCCTAAACCAGTCCATGAAGACATGGTTTTTTTGGACACACCACTCTTGGTGACTGTACCATAATTCAGTCTACTTGAGCAATAGAAATAATGGGCACAGACTGTCAATAAGGACATACGATAAATAAAGCTAAAATGTCCCAGTGGAGTAGATAGCACACTACAGGAGTCCAGCTCTCTATCCAAAGACACAGATGTGCCTTGTGTTCCATTTTAGCTATGTGAAATGAGAATATATTGCATTTCTGTATCAGGTTGATTAACCAACAACTCTGTCAAATACAAGTGTAGCTCAGGAGGTCACTATGAAGATGAAAGTATCCAGTGCACAATATGTTTTGCACATAGGGAATGCATACTAAGTGTATAATACAGTTCCAGGCTTACAATTTAAACTGTTTTCAGGAGGAGTAAGTCCAGTGTTAAAAGGCAGACGATGATCCAAGGTTAAAGCAGTTAGAAGGGTTCCCATCATCTACATAAAGTAAAACTAGAAATGGGTATGTTTTTTCTTCAACCTTGCATATGCTCAGTGTCTTGTGTTCTCGGCTTCTTGGCTCTGTGTATTTCCATTGAAAGCTTCCATCCTATACCCTCGTCCTGGTGATTAATCCAAACAGTATGGTAAGAGTGGGGCAGCTCTTCGTAATTAAAGAAAAATGAAACCAAACGAAAGATTAAAAAAAAAAAAAACTATGAGTATTTTTCCCTTTTCCAAACTGTATGATACTGTTTTCCTAATTCAGGAAAAGCTGATTAATACAGCATTCAAAACAAGAAACAATCTGGTGTCACATTCTGCAGCAGACTATATGAAGAGTAAAATAAATGAGTCTTCAGAGGCTACGTGACTGCGAGAGGGATAATACATTCATCAACCCCAAGGTAATAGAAGATAAAATGTACTGAAAAGGTACAGAATATATGCAATCAACCAAATATCATGGCTAAGCCTTGGGTCCTTTAAACCTGCTCAATATACATACTTTGATCTCGTATTTGCGGAAACTTACGTAACACAAAGTGAAATTCATAATACAGTCCTAAATAGCCCATGTTCTTTATTGAATACAGTACATTATAAATCACTAGTTGTTCACCTTATGGGGTCCTGTTTCTGACAGAACAGTAGCTCATTACTGCTATCTACCATCATGAGGAAGTATTGTACCATGGTACCATCAGTGTGAAAAATGAGTAAACTTCAAAATTAAACATAAGATTTGCATTAAATACTCTTTTCTTTTTCTCTTCATTACTAGAGACTTAATTCAGGACCTCATTCACATTTGACAAGTTAGACTGGAGTAGAGGTATACCGCAAAATATTTATTTCATGATGAAAAAGGGACTAGTCAGTTACCCAGGCTTGATGATTTGTTACTTCCATGTAAGTTTCCCAACTAGCTGGCATTAAAGTTGTGCTCATCATGCCTCACTGATGTTTAGTTTACCCAAGCACTGAAATGTTGGTAAATCATGGTGACTGAAGAATCTATCTTAAACTAGCAAGGTGGCATGTATCTGTGTTCCAACAGTCAACGAGGTGGAGACTATCAAAATTTCTCCCAAGCTCAGGCAACTCAGTAAGACCTGGACTCAATTTAAGAAAGAAAGACAGAGACAGACAAAGAGATACAGACAGAGAGAAGAGAAGGAAAGAAAAGACAGAAAGAAAAAGAAGATAAATTGGGAGGGATGTAGCTCAGGGCAAAATTCCTGAGTTCACTCCCCATACAATGAAAAGGATCAAATACACCTTGAAATCTTTTGTATCCAAGAGAAATCCCTTCCTATTATGTATTAGTGATGATGTCTTCCCTATTTTTATAAACCTACTACAAGACCAGTTTCCTAATTTCTAATTTTTCTGCAAAAATGATTAGGTGAGCTCACCAGTATCCACAAGAAGAAATATTTATCTATTACTAAGTTCTCCTTTCTTTAGGTCTCTGACCTTTGACCCAATCTCAGAACCAGTCTGCACACAATCCTTCAATTATTATCACACCAAGAACAATCTGTTGTAGTTGATGATTTTTGCCATCCTTCAAAATCTCTTGTGCTCCCATTTCCTTTTTACTCCTCTTTGCTCTTGCCTGTCCAAAAAACATTTTTATTCTATTTATTCATATGCTTGCAAACCTTAACTATGGGATTTTACCCCTACTTCAGTATTTGTTTTATATAAAAATATCATTCAATGTTCATTTTTTTTTTTTTTTTGTATCGGGGATCAAACTCATGACCTTGTGCTTGCCAGGGAGGTGCTTACACCACTGAGGTAAATCCCCAGCCTCAATGTTTCAATTTTTTAAAAACAATGTGTACAACCAGTCCACAAGTGAAAAGGCATTTAGTTCAGAGATGACGTGCCTTTCCTTTTCCAGTTATACTAATATCACATGTGCACATTCCCAGTTCAATCTCAATCTCTGAGTTTAACAGGCGGTTCCTTCAGGAAGTTCTCCTTAGCAGGAACACTTTTTTCTCCTTTGGTAATACAACAACATTCCATCCATCTTTCTCAGCATTCTCAATTCTAAGGAAAGTCTCATTTAAATAGTTTTAAATGTAAAGAAAAATTTAGTTAGGTAGCTCATAAATAAGGCACCTTGCTAGGGAAGGTCTTGAGACAAGAGATGGAAATTAGCCATTTGTAAGAATTAAAATGGGAATAGACAATTACCTAGGACTTTGGACCAAGAGTAAACTTTCTGCACAACAGGGAATGCAGCCCCCTCCCTACTAAAAGGATTTGCATCTACTCTGTACTAAACGTCTCATTTTCTAGGAATTTAAAATACAAACTAAGGTTGGGCGTGTAATCCCAGAATTTGGCAGGCTGAGGCAGGAGGGTCGTTGAGGCCTGGGTTTCAAAGTTTAAGGCCAACCTAAGCTGCATAGTGAAACCCTGTCTCAAAAAGACACAAGAATAAATAAATAAATAAATAAATAAAAATTAAAATCAAATGAAATAAAATACAAATTACCCAACTTTTTTTAAAACCCCATTTTCCTTTTAACACTGCATGCTGAGGAAATGGGTGAGAGAGCCTGTTGTTCAGAGTAGTTGTTTTAAATCCAGAATCCTCGGTGATAGGTGGTCACTAAACAGCTGAGCATTTACTGGGCTCTGCTTATCCATAACTAGCTCTGTGTTGCGCGGCCACGGGGCCACTCATTTGGAACACTTCCAGAAGTCAGCGAGCTACTATTCTTCCTATTTCCAATAAACTCTCTGCTAACATTTTTCTTTTGGTTGCAACCTCATTCTTCAGTGCTCTGAGACCAAAAACCTTGTTCATTCAGTAACATCACTGCAAGTGGAGGAATCACATGAAAAACTACAGTGATGGTTTGTTTAGAGGCTGAATATGCAACTAAGCGTTTGCCCAAAGCTCCTGCTCCCTGCGGAGCAGCGTAGACACAGCTGCGACAGGGCCGACCAAGACATCCTAGGCTGGCAGTGTATGAGCTGGTAATGTGCGCTGGGGACGCAGCACTGTCCCCGCCCGAGCAAAGGGGGAAATGTTACGGATGACGACATAGCATCACGGACCAGGGAGACCTCGGCGTCTCGAGCTGAGCAGGGAGGCTGTGCACTGCCACAGCTGTTTCTGACCACATCCCTCCAGCACAAACCCGATTCCGTCCCATCCCCAGCTCCCGTCCTACAACGTCACCATTGCGTGGCTGGAGGGTCTCCCGGGAGCCTTCGAATGCAGCGAGCAGCCAGGTAATACTACACAAAACCCGGGCTGGTCAGCAGGGACTCTCAGCAACACCGAGGAAGCGCACGGTACGCCATGACACAGGAAGTGACCGCCCCCTCGACCCATTTGATTGGGTAGCTCAGCCAGACCCCGCCTCCATCGCTGATTGGCTCATGCTCTATTGTCTGACAGCTGAGCCGCCAGAGAAGCAATCTTGTTTTAGCAAGGATGGCGCTCCAATGGTAGTTTGTAAAGCCTCTCCCGCGTAACTATCATCTCTCCTGACCGTATTTGCATTTTAAGGGCTTCTTTACTCCTGGCTTTTCAAAGCTGTCCCGGTTTTCTTAATGGACGCGGTGAATTTTTCCCTTAAATTGGTCACAAATGCGCTCAGAAGATTCCAGAGTCGCTGTCCTATGGAAGAATCACTCCCCTGATTGCAATAATTTACATTTCCTCCAACGATGAGCTAGGGTTCCATTTCTTCAACATACTTTATAACACTTGCTATTATTCATCTTGTTAACGGTCATTGCAACAGATGTCACTGCATTATTTGTTGAAATAAACATATTTAGTCAACTACTCTCTTACACTGTGTAAAAAATAAATTGCATATGTGTGCATGGGTCTGTTTCTAGTTATGGGAGCGCAGTGAAGGTATTCTGCACGTGGTATCAGAATCAGTGGTTCTCTGTTTACTCTGTCGGGATCATTTTCTTAGATAAGAAGACGAATTTGATACCAAAATTTTAAAAGATGAAGTTCTATGGTGGATGCACATTCAGCTCCTGTCAAATATTTCCTGGCTTCTCTTTCTGATGTCCTGCTCTACGTGCCTTGGATACCACTGGTCTCCTAGATCCCTTTCTGAGAGATCACAGCACACATACTGGTGACTCCGTGGGAGACTCTCTTGGAAGATCTTGTCTTTCATTCTAAGAAAGTAGATTAAAAAAACAGATTGGAGAATAAAAACTAAGTGAAAAAATACATTATTTAAAAAGATAATTAGATAAGCTCTGAGTTTGATTTATGCAGTTATATAGGACAAAGGATGTAAGATTTAAGTTTTTCAAAAGTTTTATCGATTATTAAGCTCAGGTTATTTCTCTCCTGCCTCTAATCTACGTACCAAAACTGGTGGTGAAAGGGAACATCAATAAGATGTCCTTTTCAGTGGAAAAAATGTTGAAGTATTGCCTGTGCGTGTTCAGGTTCCAGTCCTGTGATCAGAGAAGACTCATTTTTACCTTCAACAATTACACTTGAACATGTGTGCAGGTGAGAATATATCTTACTATTGCATCAAATTTCTACTTCAGGAGCATGAAAGATAAGCACAGACTAATGAATGCAGAGTCTCCCGGGGAATATGTCACGTGGACCGGAAGCTTCACATCCCCACAGGAATTAATTCTGCTCCACTCTGCTCCTGTTCTGGGCAGGGCTGAACTCCTTGTGTCCTGTGCGCCCCCTGCTGGTCCAGAGCACCACAGCATGGAGGTTTGTGTCTGGGCTCACACTGATGTCCTCTCACTGTGTCTCTTGCACAGTAGTACATGGCGGTGTCCTCGGGTTTCAGTTTGGTCATTTGCAGATACAGTGTGCTTTTGGCGTCATCCCTGGACATGGTGAATCTGCCTTTCACGGATGTAGCGTATTCTGTTGTGTAACTATTAGCCGCGTTTCTGATAAGACCAACCCACTCTAGGCCCTTTCCTGGAGCCTGGCGGATCCAGTACATATAGTAATCACTGAAGGTGAATCCCGAGGTCACGCAGGAGAGTCTCAGGGACCCCTCAGGCTGCACCAAGCCTCCCCCGGACTCTACCAGCTGCACCTCAGCCTGGACACCTGCAAACACAGAGACATCCTGCTCAAGAAACTGTCACACATGTCTGCCATTTATCCCACTCTCTTCCACTAAGTATCTCTTGTTCTTCATTAATTACCTTTCAAAACAGCAACAAGGAAAACCCAGCTCAGCGCAAGCTTCATGGTGGGCTGTCTGTGCTCAGTCCCGATCCCGAAGAGGAAACACCTGGGCGTCCAGGGCTGTGCTCCTCTGCAGAGCTGCAGGATGAGGGCTGGGCTGGTTTATATTGGGAAAGGGAGGCCCTATTTGCATGGCCTCCTGCTATATAAAGAGCTCTTTGGACAGGAAGTAGAAAAACTTTAATAGCAGATTACATGTGAGTCTGCAGGTCAAGCTTGGTGAAAATAATATTATGTAAAATAAGATTTTCATGTAACTGTTATGATAGTCACTTCTAATTCATAGCCTTAATTCTTTTTTACATATTTAAACTCTACATGATACAGGTGTCAATGTTTGCTCCATTGTACACTGTTGAATTCCTTATAGAAACACAAGCGAGTGACTGAGTGTGACCAATTGTTGATATATGGTGTGAGAAGTCCAGTGGACCCAGGTCCTCCCTTGTAATCTCCAGGATAGAGTTGGACATGCGCAGTGAGATTCACAGAGCCTCTTTCCTGTATTTAAAATGTGCTCCTATTTATCTTCCTGCAGAGTTACTGTGCATCAGGGATGTATCCCCCTGTGCACATCCAGGTCACGCTGCATTGAGGAAGGCTGTAGGTCACCTGGGAGGAAGCCACGATTCAGTTCAGGTGAAGCAGGTTTGCACAGATGTATCCAATGCAAATTGAAGGCTTTATCTGTTTTTTTTCAGCAAGAGAAAGCAGATGCCCCAATGAAAACTGTGTCTGGAGAGGTGGATGGGCAGTGCCACCAGGGACCAAGATCAGCACCAGGTCTGGGACAGCGAAGGTCTTTTCCAGAATTCTCAGAATAGAGGAGTAGTTCTCTTTCTAGCTGATGGGCAGAGGACAAGACTTGGAGTTGCATACCCTGGGAGAAAGAGTGATGTGTGTGCACCATCCCATAAGACACATTTTCAGATTTCAGGGGAGCATGTCATGAAGCTACAACTGTTAGCTGAAAACTATCATGGCCTCAAATGGATCAGTCCATGGTATGTAAGGACCAGTGGCAGAAACAATAGAAGAGACAAAGGAATTCTTCATAAAACACAAGCACTTTGGTGAAAAAAAGAAAATGTAATCTGTTTTGATCAGGGCATGCTGCCTGCTATGAGTTTTGATGGGAAAATTATTTTGGAAGTGAAGCACAAAATTTCTATGTCCCCAGATGGAAATAGGGGTCTTTATCTGGCTCTTGCAGCCCAGAATATTGTGGAGGATGTGGAATAAAGAGGCACCTGGTGCACTTGCATCTGCTGTGTGCAGAGTGCACACAGTTCATTGGATTCCACATTGACAAGGGGCGTACTGTGCAGCAAAGGCGATAGAAGAGAGAACCCTAAAGAGCCAAGTGAAGTGGTTTGCCGGGTGCATGGAAGATATCTGGTGGTAGAATAGAGTGAAATTCCCCTGGCAACAGCTCAGATACGAAGCTCAGATGGACGAGTGCTGTTCCAAGCCAGCAGCATCTCCAATCATGTCTTCACCGTCCGGTGTCTGAAAGATGCTGTCAGTATTGATGAACTTCGGCTGCAGCGCCATCTCGCTCGCAGGAAGATTCCTTATGTGGATTCCTGGGGAGAGTTAATTATGCCAGACTAGTCAAGTAGAATAAAGACAACAAAAGTAGCCTCGCACATCTTCCAGATTGCAGAGAAGCTTGTGGTGTGTGAAGGATTACAGGAGGATGGATTTTCCCCCGCTAAAGGATGCAGATGATCAGAGTGGGAAGGACGATCCCAGGAATGTCTTGGTGCCCTGAAACACTGCTGGGTGCTCAGTGCTCACAGGTGGGCATAGTTCTCACCTTCCAGTGATTCCCAATTTGAAGGATGCCAGTGATGCACCAATCCAGTGTGAAACCTCTCATTTCCTGTGCTGGAGAAGGACTGGAAAGTTATGTGGCAGGTAAAGAATTCCATGCAGCTTTAATCACTGATGGGAATGGAGTCCATGAGCTGGTGAAAAGTGGCTTACAAGTTACTTACCAGGTTCTGGCACAACAGGGGACAGCTTTTTATTATTAATAAACCAACAGGGAACCTACAGGACCTGTACTGGAGGACTGAAGTATAAACATTCACAAGGTTTCATGCTGCTTGTTGAACTTTTACAGCTACTACAGACTTCCAAGGTCCAGATGACTGAGCTTCTGACAGCATTTTCATGGTTCTCAGCTCACTGAAAGTTTGATTTATATTTTTTGATGGTCTGATTTCTTCCCAAGTCAAGGAAAACACTGGCCATCTAGAAAATTTCTTATAGCTTAAAGACAGTCAGGATGTTCAACAACACTTTCCTTGGAACTAGAAGCTTTTATTTGTGAAACTGTACATAGTAATAATATATCATTGTACTTGCTAGAAGCTTCCTATGCTACTAAAAGTTTGTTTGATTTTATCAAGCATTAAACTGTTTTAAGAAAATAATTGGACAGAAAATTAAACTTACCTTAAAAAACTAAGGAGAATGTACAGTCTATTAAGTTATAATCAGTAGTTTTATTGAAAAAATTTACTGTGCAAGCCATTATGACATAGATGTCAGAAAAAAAAGAAAGAAACCTCAGTCCATGTAAGCATACCACCTCCTGGCCAAAGATATAAAAGATCCTTGGAAGCTCTGTGCCTGGGGCCACTGATGGGCATGCGAATCAACTGGAGAGAAAACCCTCTCAACTTTTTCTCATTTGCTGGGAAGTTGGTTCCTTACGTCAATGTGTGCTGCGCACCCCTTCCTGGTTCTGAGTGCCCCTGCAGGGAGATTTATGTCTGGGCTCACACTCGAATCAAACCACTGTGCCTCTTGCATAGGATTAGGTGGCTGTGTCTTCCTCAGTGACAGAGTTCAGCTGCATAGAGAACCTGTTTTTGCCTGTGTCTCTGGAGATGGAGATGTGGCTCTTGAGGGAAGGGCTGTAATCAGTGCCACCACTGCTAACTATGGCCCCCTTTCACTCCAGGGTCTTTCCTGGAGATTGATGGATCCAACTCCATTAGTAACCACTGATTGTGATGGAGAATCCAGAGACTGTGCAGGCAAGGGACAGGGTCTGTGAGGGCTTCACCAGGCCAGGTCTGGACTCCTGCAGCTGCACCTGGGACGGGACACCTGGAAACAAGGGTAAAATTCTTATTAGCCAATTGCTTTCCTAATCTTCCCATGGTCCCATGTCTGACATTGAGGACATTCACCCTGCTTACCTGGCATCATGCATAGGAAAAGACCCAGAAATTTCATATTCTAGGCCACACCTTCACCTTCTGCAGAGATCTTAGAGGTGTCTGAGGAAGGATCTGTCAGCTCCATCAGCCCAAGAGAGGAATTTGAGTCTTGATTTTGGAGACAAATTTGCCTGAGGGAGTCCCCTTTCCTTTATGATGGTGAGGCACAGGCCAGGGTGTTTCTGGTTCTCATACTGCAGAGAGGAGTCTCCTCCCCTGCACTTGCGTGGTGTCATGGCTGTGATAGGTGGGAAACTGCCTTCACTGGAGTGGCAGAAGCAGAGCCATGACCCATCCTTCCTGACCCCAACCAGCTTTCTCCCTCCAGTCCTTCTCTGTTCATGTTCCCAGCCTGACTTTGCCCTCCCACTTGGGCTCTGGTGCTGCTTCCACAGGATGAAGACGAGCACAGCTTCCTCCTCCTCTCCCCAATCTCTCCCTTCCGGGGCCATCTGTGCTGCTGGAGAGCTCGCTTCACCACCATTAATGTTGTCAGAAGAGGTCCTTCTGCCTCCTGCTCTGAGACGTCCTGTGATCCAGGTCCCACTGACCAGAACTGGCAGAGACTCGAGATGAGGATGTGAGTCCTGTGCTTCCCTCACAGAGAAGCCTCACTGGGGAGGGAAGGAGGCTATCTGTGCTAAGTGTCCCCTCACTACCTTACCTGGTGTAGGTGCTGGGTGTCATTTCCTTTCTAGGTTCCCCTTCTCCTCTTGTTTCCTGGAATTTAGTCCTAAATTACAAATGGTTGCTAATTACAGTTGTGCCTTTGAGAACAATTATGTATTATAAACACTATGCTCATGATGACAATGTCTCTAAAATTAAAACTTACTTCTGACTTTCCAATCTTTTTTCAGCCAGAAGTGTGCAGTTCTTGTTCACTATTGGTGCACTGGGA
The DNA here is from genome assembly GCA_004027295.1 of Dolichotis patagonum. Taxonomy (NCBI): domain Eukaryota; kingdom Metazoa; phylum Chordata; class Mammalia; order Rodentia; family Caviidae; genus Dolichotis; species Dolichotis patagonum. The sequence continues at coordinate 13,841 of PVJX010029364.1, forward strand.
AAAACAATGAAATGTTTTCCAGTACAGTGCAGCAAGGACACTCATGATTTCTTGCCATTCAGTTCCAAAGCAAACACATTACAAATTTTCTAAGGTCACCACATACAGATGGAATCTACCAATGCCATTAATTAAATCTCCTTAAAGAATTCCTGTGTAACCTGACATGCTTATCAATTCATCTCTGAGTCAGGAAAGTGGGGCTGAGGTTTCTGGAGTGAGTCATGATGGAGAGCAGAGCCTAGCTCCATCCCTACTCACTGGGAGACCCTGAGCATGGGGACTGTGCATTCTGACCTCCAGTGTGAAGAGGCGCAAATGCTGGATGCAGGAGTCACTCTGTATGTGACCTCTTCAGCAGGGCGACACAAGAGTCCAATAACATCTCCACTGTCATTAGTGCTGTTCGTCTAGTTTTGAAAAGGAAAACACACATGGTACCCTCACCTGTGATCCACAAGATACCTGATCTGCAGTGCTATTGTGTCACACCTGTGACTGGGATGAGTCCCTGCTCTTCAGTGTACTGTCCTTTCAATGTATTGACTGATCTGTATCCATGTCCTCTGGAATTCTTTTTTCTCCATGTCATTTCCTGGACAGAGACTTCAATCTAGCATATTGCACTATGTGTACAATTTTTTTAGATATTTTCATTAGTAAATATTTGCAGAATATAACAATTGCATTCATTATGATTAGTTAGATAACACAATGTGCTTTTGTACCGTTTTTCTCCCCCTCCCCAAATCTACTCATAATCAAGTGGTCTGAATGCAGGTAACAGTCAAGTCCACAGTATTAAGGAGAAATAGATTAATAGGTTGTATGCGGACTGTCAGGGTAGGGTCTGGACAAGGCAGTGGAGCTGTTCTGAGTCCAATCAGAAGAGCACTGACCCTGAAATCCAAAGTAGGCGAGTCTGTTACTCTCTGGGTGGGCACTGGTTCTGATCTTTGATACCGGAGCCCTCTATCTCTCTGCTCTGTGGTCACTCTTAGAGTTACTCCTGTATTCACAGTTCTGATCTCTGTTCTGAATAACACAGCTTTGATGGATTTGTAGGAAGACTGACATGCATTCCATAGAGAGAAGAATAAAGGTTCAGCTATGCATAAGCTCTTGTGGTGGCTAGGGGGTCACAGGCTCTGCTAAAGCCTTGGAAGGTCAGTTAATGTTTCCTTTGTGGGTTTTATTATTGACAAGCATTGCCTGTACTTTACATCACACTACAGTTCTGGTGAGAAGATCCAGCAATTAACAGACAATGACACGTGAAGAGGAAGAGGAAAATATCTGGCAGGTATCAGTGAGGAGGAAGTTGATAACCAGTGATGAAGATGGTGGTGAATTTCATGCTTAGGAAGTGAGGATGGTTCACTGATGGATTTTCCCCTCCATGGTGAGACGAGAGTATAAACTAAGGCTGGGAGGTGAACTTTGTGAAACACATTTGAGAAGAAATGAGGCTCTTAGTACTGGTCAGGTCAGGAATGCGGAGACACAGTGACATAGGGGAGCCCCTGTGCTGCTGAATAAAGCTCAGCTGAGGTGCGTGGTGAGATGAACACCTAGGAGCTCCATGTTCCTCCTGATTACGTTCACTACTTTTCTTTGAAACACAAGTTACAGCATTAATGCTAAATTTGAACTCTTACTTGAATTGGATTTCTAAGGTCTCGATTTGAAAATTGTATCTGCAGGATCCTGACTGAACTCTGAGTAACAGAAGAATGAAACAGAAGAAAATCCATAAAATATTTCAGATTTTCAAAGATCTGCAGGAAGCTGTAATTCAGAAGGTGCAATGGAGAGGATCAGTCTCCATCTCAGGGAAGGGCATATTGTCCAACATGTCTGAGTCCTGGTTAGGAAACAACAGATGCCCCTGCGACATCACATCAAGAACATGAATTTCAGTCCTTAACCACAGGACACATCAGTGAGGCTGCTGGAACAGGTCAGGATCAGAGCTGGGTGAGGAGGTGGAGGTGCTCTAGCCTCTGAGGATGAGTGTGAAGGTGAGGTCCTTGGTCACACCTGAGAGATGGGGACTGTGTGTGAGAATGTCAGCTCCGCTCTGCCTTCAGGAGCCAAGGATGTGCGTGCATGTGATTTCGTGCTGTTCGCTGTGTACCCAGTCAGAGTAAACTGTAATGATAAGAGTGAAATTAGTAACTATTGGGGCATATTTGATTCAGAAAATTTACAAATACATGTGTGACTGTTAAATACAGAATTTTGTGAGATAAAATAAAATGCATCAAGGCAGACTCATGGGAATCCATTTAGGAAAAAAACCATGCATGCTATGAAAATGCAGAGTTTCACCTCATCGATTCTTTATTGTTTTCCTCATAGACTGAAAACTGAGAGATGAGTAAGAAAGAGAAGACACTTACAGGAGGATGGAGGAGCGGTGAGCAGCAGAGGAAAAACTGCTCCTTATCTGCTGTATGGACTCTGGACTACAGCAATATGAGGAAGAGCAGGAGGACAGAGGTGGGGCCCATAGACACGGGAAGGATCGGACCTGCGGGTGGAAACTCACAGAGAGAGAAAATTCAGGAACCCAGCAAGAATAAGAGAGCAGGTGGGCGGAGGCCCGGCTGGATTAGGAAAACAGCAGGAGGTAGTGCAGTCCCCGCAGTACACTCTCTGGCGAAGGCCCTGTCAGCCAGTGAGAAGTGGCAAGGATGCCATGCAGCATCCCCCTCCTGCCCACCAGTAACACACACAGAAGCAATGGGAGGCAGCACAGGCTAAGATGTTACTAACTGAAGTAAGGGAGTGACCTGACAGTAAATTGTTTGATCGACTTTGCAAGCTTGGGGCGGGGAGCTTGAGCAACTAATTAGAGGAAGAAATTATGTAATATAGTAATGATGGTGAGTTTCCTACTGTCTTATCACTGTTTTGTTTTGTTTCACTTTACTGTTCTATTTTCCTCTTTTAAAATAAAAAATTAAAAAAAACAAAAAGAAAGGTGAGAGAGAGAGAGAGAGAGAGAGAGAGAGAGAGAGAGAGAGGGAGATGAGATTAAGATAGAGAATGGCTTTGCTGTATTTTATAAATTTTTAGATTTGTTTTTTGCTTTAAATTTTATTTTAAAGAGAATAAAACAAAAGAGGAGAGAACAAAGCAGATCAGAACAATGTAAGCAACACAGCACTTCACAACAAGACAACAAGATATGAACAATAGCTACCATAATGTTGCTTTCTTTGAAATAGTTGAATATAGCTTCATGCACAATAACATCATACATAATGAAATAGTATAAGACCGTTCAAGAGAATGAAAGTATTACAGGGCATTCTGAACCAAATATCAGAAAATGAACAATGGCTACTATATCTCATTTTCCATAAAAATTTGTTTATAGTATCACATATATTAAAATCCAATAACACACAACATGATAGAAACAATGGTAATAGAAGAACCAAAGCATGGTAGCACTTCAAAGCAAGATGATACTAAATCAGCAATAGCTGCCATAATGTCTTGTTTTCTTCAAAATAGCTGTTCATACCATCACACATAGTACAATCAAAGAAAACAGAATAAAAACATTCCCACTGATGAATGAAGACATTATAAGGCTTCAAAGTAATGTCATGGGGAATCATGATTACCATAAAATCTTATGTACTCTTACCATTTTGTACAGTAGGGAGACTAAACGGTATTTATACATGTGAGTTTGATTTATTTCACTTATGAGTATGGTCTCAAGTTGCATCCATTTATTAATAAATATCTCAATGTGATCATTCTTTATAGCTGAGTGGTACTCCATTGTATAAAAATACCACAACTTTTTTATCCATTCCTCAGTTGATGGGCACTTAGGTTGTTTTTAAGATTTGGCTATTACAAATTGTGCTGCTATAAACATAGGTGCACATATATCACCGTGGTATGATGTTTTCAGTTCTTTCTTCTGGAAATATGCCTAGAAGTGGAATAGTTGGGTCAAATGGGACCTCCAGACCCAGCTTTTGGAGGAATCTCCAGACTGACCTCCACAGTGGTTGCACCAGTTTACACTCCCACCAACAGTGCAGAAGAGTTCCTTTTCCCCACAGCCTTTCCGGCATTTGTTATTGGTAGTTTTCTTTATCCTAGCCATTCTTTCTGGAGTGAGATGGAATTTCAGTGTGGTTTTAGTTTGCATTTCTCTCATGACTAATGGTGATGAACATTTTTTATGTATTTATTTGCCATTAGTGTTTCTTCATATGAGAACTGTGTATTCATTTCAGATGCCCATTTTTGGATTGGGTCTTTGAATTTCAGGAGTCTGATTTTTTAAATTCTTTATAAATTCTAGATAGAAGTCCCTTGTCTGATGGACAGTTCACTAAGATTTTTTCCCATTTGTGGGTTTTATTTTCACTATGCTCAAGATTTCTTTTGACATGCAGAAACTCTTTAATAAACATGATCGCAGTTATTGATTCTGGGAAGTATTTCCCGTGTGGTTTGATTCTTCTTCATGAATTCTCTACCTACCCCTATATCTTCAAGATTTTTACCTACTTTGTTTTCCAACATATTTAGTGTTTCTGTTTTAATATTTAGATCTTTGATCCATTTAGATTTTAGTTTAGTACATGATGATAGACATGGGGCTAGTTTTAGTCTTCTGCATATGGATAGCCAACTTTTCCAGCACCATTTGTTAAAGATACTTTCGTTCTTCCAGCAAGCATGTTTGGCCCCTTTATCAATGATAAGGTGGTTGAGTGAGTTTGTGGTTGTGGTTGTATCTTCCAATGTATTACATTGATCTTCAGGTCTGTTTTTATTCCAGTACCATTTTGATTTTATTACTGTAGCTTTGTTGTATAATTTCAAATCAGGGATTGTGATGCCTCCTGCCTTGCCTTTGCTGCTTAGAATTGCCTTTGCTATTCTAGGTCTCTTCTGGTTGCAGATGAATTTTAGGAGTGATTTCTCTAGATCTATGAGGTATGTTAGTGGTATTTTGATTGGGATTGTATTGAATCTGTATAGTAATTTTGGGAGAGTGGCCATTTTCACAATGTTTGTTCTTCCTATCTGTGAACAAGGGATGTCCTTCCATTTTCCATTTTCATTTTCTCTTTGAGGTCCTCTTTGATTTCTTTTTTCAGGGTATTATAATTTTCCTTGTATAGCTCTATTATTTCTTTCGTGAGATTAATTCTTAAGTATTCCATTTTTTTGGATGCCAGTGTGAAGCGTGTGGCTTCTCTTATTTCTCTCTCAGTATTTTTGTTGTTAGTGTAAAGCAATGCTATTTATTTTTGAGTATTGACTTTGTATCCAGCTACCTTGCTGAATTTATTTATTATATCTAGGAATTTTTCAATGGAGTTTTGGGGGTCTTCTATGTAAAGTATCATGTCATCTTCAAATAATGATCATTTAACTTCCTCTTTTCCTATCTTTACTCCTTTTATTTCTCTCTCTTGTCTAATTGCTCTGGCTAGTATTTCCAGTACTATGTTGAATAGGAGCGGAAATAGGGGACATCCTTTTCTTGTGCCTGATTTTAAGGTAGAGGCTTTCGGTTTTTGGCAACTTAATATGATGCTGGCTGTTGGTTTGTCATAGATGCCTTTTATCATATTGAGGTAAAGATCATCTATCCCCATTCTCTATAAGGTTCTTATCATGAATGAGTGTTGGACTTTATCAAAAGCTTTTTCTGCATCTATAGAGATGATCATGTGGTTCTTCCTTTTGGCTCTATTGATATAGTGGATTACATTTATTGATTTACCTATGTTGAACCATCCCTGCATTCCTGGGATGAATCCCACTTGGTAGTGGTGTATAATCTTCTTGATAATTTGCTGCATCCTGTTTGCTAATATTTTATTGAGAATTTTTGTATCTATGTTCATTAGGGAGATTGGCCTATAATTCTCTTTTTTAGTTGGGTCATTCTCAGGTTTAGGAAGTAGAGTGATATTTGCTTCCAGGAATGACTTAGGAAGAATTGCTCCCATTTCAATTTCATTGAGGAGTTTGAGGAGTGTCATAATTAAGTTTTCTTTGTACTTCTTGTAGTATTCTGCAATGAATCCGTCTGGGCCTGGGCTCTTCTTTGTTGGGAAGGTCTTCTTAATTACATTTTCAATTTCATTAATAGAAATTGGGTTGTTCAGCAGTGTTACAGCTTTCAGGTCCAGCTTTGGTAGTTCATATGTATCTAGGAATCTATCTATGTCTTCTGTGTTATTGAACCTATGAGAGTAGAGGTTTTTGAAATAGGTTTTGATGATCTTCTTTATTTCTGCCACATCTGTAGTAATTTCATATTTTTCATTCTTTATTGCATGATTTTGAGTTTTTTCTTTCCTTTTTAAAATAAGGTTGGCTAGGGGCTTATCAATTTTATTTATTCTTTCAAAGAACCAACTCTTTGATTCATTGATCCTTTGTACTGCTTTCTTAGTCTCTATTGCATTAATTTGTGCTCTAATTTTATAATTTCCTCCCTTCTTTTGGCTTTGGGTTTGGCCTGTTCTTCTTTTTCCAGATGTTTGATTTGTAGCATCAGGTTTTTTATTTGTGTTCATTTTGTCTTCCTGATGTGGGAACTCAGTGCAATAAATTTTCCTCTGAGGACTGCTTTCATTGCATCCCACAGATTTCAGTAAGTTGTATTTGTATTTTCATTTGCTTGTAGATATTGTTTAATTTCTTCTTTAATTTCCTCTGTGACTCACTGAAGAAGCTCAAGAGTGTATTACTCAGTTTCCATGTATTTGTGAGGTTTTTGCAGTTGCTTTTATTGTTAATTTATAATTTCATGGCACTATTATCTGATAACATGCATGGGATAATTTCAATTCTTTTGCATTTACTTAAATAATTTCTGTGGGCTAGTACATGGTATATTTTAGAGAATGTGACATGTACTGCTGTGAAGAAGGTATATTCTGATGTTGTTGAATGCAAAACTCTATATACATCTATCAAGTCCATTTGTTCACAGGTGTAATTCAGTTCCGTTATTTCTTTGCTGATTTTCTGTCTAGTTGATCTGTCCCTTTGGGTCAATGGTGTGTTAAAATCTCTTGTTATAATTGTGTTATTGCTTATTTGATTTTTCCTTTCTGTTAGTATTTGCTTTATATAGCTGGGTGCTCTGGAATTTGGTGCATATATATTTAAGATTGTTATCTCTTCCTCTTGAAGTTTTCCCCTAACTACTATGTAGTGACCTTCTTTATCTCTTTGGATCATTCTTGGTTTGAAGTTCACATTGTCTGCAAACAGGATAGCTAGTCCCGTTTTTTTTTTTTTTTTTTTGGTTTCCTGTTCCATGAAGTATTGTTTTCCATCCTTTGACTTTCAGTCTATGGGTTTCCTTTTGGGCTAGGTGGGTTTCTTGTAGACAGCATGTGGTTGGATGTTGTTTCTTGATCCATTCTGCCAGTCTGTTTCTTTTGATTGGTGAGTTGAGGTGATTTACATTAATAGTTACAACTGTTATATATTGGTTTATTTTTGTCATGTTATCTTTTTGCTGTTGTATATTTACTTTTCCATTCTGTTTAATTGTCTGCCTTGCTTGGTGCTTTTATCCTATGTGTATGCAGAATATATTTCAGTATTCTTTGTAGGGTTGGTTTGGTGGTCATGAAGTTGTGCAGCTGTTGTTTGTCCTGGAAGTATCTTATTTCTCCATCCATTTTGAAGGACAGTTTTGCAGGGTACATCAGTCTGGGTTGGAAGTAGTTTTCCTTTAGTATCTGAAATACTTCACTCCATGCTGTTCTTCACTTCATTGTTTGTGTTGAGAAGTCTGCTGTGATTCTTTTTTTTAAATTTTATTTAAAGAGAAAAAACAGAATAAAGGATAGCAACAATACAGAATTCCAAAGAAAAAAGGAAAAGAACAACAACAAAAAACCCTAAGAAATTATTACATGACAAATTACATACTGACTTCATGGAAATAGTTGTTCAAATTACAAAGCTAAAACATGTAAAGTAGACGACATTCAAACAGTGAGACTGTTAACAGTTCTGCTCCACGATCTGACAAAAACAACAATATGGTCATCCATCTTACCCACTCAAATATACATTCAATTATATCAAAAGTGTAAAATTAAACACAACAAAACAGAGCAAAGCAGATCACAAGAAAACAATGTAAGAGACATAAATTTTAAAACTAGGCAATCAGAGATATTCACTCTCTATTGTATTGACTCTTGTTTTCTTCCAAATAGTTGCCCATATTGTCACATACAGGGAATTCACATGAAACAACATAGTATGGAATTGATCTGAGCAGGACAAGGAGGGCGTTTCAGGTCTTCAAGACCAAAAATAGGGAAGCCAAGAATGGCTGTCATAGTGTCTCTCATTCTCCTAAAAACAGCTGTCCATACTTTCATGTGTGTTGAACTTAAACAAAACAAAACAAGCTAAAATCACTTTGAACAAAGAGTGATAATTTTGCTGGATTTCACATCATGACATTATGGAATCAGCACTGGGTATTGTAGTGTCTCTTTTTCTTCAAAGCAGTTGTTCATATCAACATGTGTTATATAGTTGTTTCTTGTAAACTGTTTATAAGCTCTACACATGCATGAGTCTCTACATGAATATCTATCCTTTCTGTATTAGAGGTAAAAACAAAACAAAGCAAGATAAAACAAAACAATTCCTAGAAAAGTGTGAAGCAAATAAGTCATATAAAAGCACAATACAAGGTGTTCTACAAGTTACCATGATGTCTCAGCAGTATATAACAACATTAATAAAAACAAAGCATTGGAGACATTATAAGACTTCAAAAGCAAGTAATAATCAAACCAGAGTGGGTATCTTAATGAATCTTGACATCTTCAGTGTAGTTGCCTGTACTCTTAGACTTGATGCTATCAATCATAACAGATTTAAATAAAATTAGTCAATATAAAGTAGCAATCTAACAACCCAGATTCAAATAAGATCAGTCATAATAAGACAGTATAAGTTATAAAGGGCTTCAGATTAAGTTGATAGGAAATTAGGGATGATTACCATAATATGTCCTCTTATTTTTGGGATAGCTGACCATGTCCTCAAGTCTAGCGTAAGTAGACAAACTGGAACAGCACATAATTCATCCAAGCAGAGTGGTGAGAATAATGTA